>CM071640.1:3798755-4010765 GCA_036419045.1 Scirpophaga incertulas | reverse complement strand
TTTCTTAAACGACAATCGACCGGATTCAAATGCAAAAAATCGAAGATTTTTACTAGCGAAAATATAAAGCAATTTTTATTTAAAGCCCCAGATGATATATATTTAGCGTCAAAGGTAAATATTATTTATTATTTGAGTCAAAATAGCTGGATGCATTTGGATGAATTTTGATACACAGGATTTATATGTCTTATTAAATATACTGTCTGTGGCTGTATTGATATTTAGTTTTGTTTGTTACAGGTTGTTATGATATTAGGCGTTAACGGTGCGTGTCGAAGTATCGAACTCTATAATATTACCACAAGAGACATAGAATTTCTTGATGACAAAGCAATAATAACATTGCGCGACACTAAAACAAAGATTGACCGGATTTTTGTAGTTCGAGAACAGTTCCTAACAATTGTAAAAAAATATCATAATCTTCGTCCAGCGAACACAACTTCAGATAGGTTTTTTCTTAACTATCAAAAAGGGAAGTGCACAAAGCAGGTCATTGGGAGACACAAAATAGCTAAAATACCTAAAGAAATAGCAACTTATTTAAACTTGACAAATCCTGAATGTTACACTGGCCATTGTTTCCGTAGGTCTTCAGCCACTCTTTTGGCTGATTCTGGAGCGAATCTGACGACTCTGAAAAGACACGGAGGCTGGAAGTCCGATAAAGTGGCTGAAAGCTATATCGAGGACTCAATTGAAAACAAAACTGATATAAATAATAAAATAAATCAAAACATCACATTGCAACCTAATTCGGAAACAGAATCTCACCAGCTCACCACTTGCCAACATCTAAGTCCACAGCCATCCACCTCAAAACAGCATATTCAGCCATCTACTACTACATCCAATACCCAACTGCAAACCTCATCAGAAGTTCAACAAACAAACATAAATGTACCGGGGAAATCAATAACATTTTCATTTAGTAATTGCCCCAATATGACTAATGTGACTTTTAATATAAATTAAATGTACATATATTATAATAAGTATGATTTATTTCCCTGCATTCTTTTGAGAAAAGCACTATATATGCCCCGGCGGAAAAGGGCAATTGCCTGTCTCGTATTGATGAAGTCCTCGCCTACGGCTCGGCCTTCAAACTCATACTCGACCTGCAATTGCCTATTTCCCGGCCTTTACAATAATGTACTATTTAATTACATCTGCCTACTTTGAATTTCTACCCAGTTTTGTGAATGTATTTTGTGTTAGTAAATAATATATTTTTTATTTAAAAATAAAATGCGTTGTGAATGAAATAGGTAATGTTCAATAAAAATGTAGGTATGTTGTTTTTGCTCAATAGATTCAATCAATATTATATTATTAATTGAATATTAATATTATATTTGTTATTAAATAAAAATGTCATAATTTGAAATCGAAAAATAATTTATGTTGTTGTTGTGTTTTAATTACTGAATTCCAATGGCAATTTTCCAGCTTCATGATCTGAGCTCCAAAGTGCTCCATGACCTTGCTTCATTGTTGTAGATTTTGATTCCATTGAAGGGTCAAAAATCTCAAAAATATGTGTTTTTCGGATATAAATTTACTGTTTTCGGATTTTTCACCTCACTTGTGCTTTATACCCGTAGGTTTTGATTCCTTTGAAAGTGTCAAAAACTCGTAAAGAAATGTTTCTTTTTGTGATGTAACAACAAATTTACTATTTTCGGATATTCACTTTTACTTGTGATACATTACTTCATGGCAAATTTCTTTTTCTTTTTCAATTATTGATTTTAATTCGATTCGGAACGGAACGGAACGAAGCAGAGTACGTATGCCTAAAAACTGCAACTTCATGGGTAAAGATTTTATTTAATCAATTTGATTATGAGACCTCCCATGTATTTAATAATTTGTGTTTTTGAGCTCGAATAATGCACGACAAATAAAATCTCACAATATTATTTAAAACGATCTTTTATTAAATATACATACAACAAAAGTATCTAAGCATAGTTAATATTAATTAGTTCAGCTTATTCCTCGACCATAGACAAGAGTCTATCCATACTGATTGGGTTGAAAGTTCTGCCGCTATCTTCTGAGTACATGACGACATTTCTGATGACGTAACACTGCATCTCACCGATCTTGTAGATAGGTCTACCTTCTCTTATTTTTCCAGCGATGGGTACAAAGGTTATGCCTTTTTCTATACACCTCGACTCGAGTAGCTCTGAGAACGATTTCTGTTGGGTCGTGGAGGCGAGTACGTCTGCGATTCTGGTCGTTTCTTTAGTATCTGTGATGGTGAACCGCGGCGGCGGTGGTGCTTCTACTCCCTCTATATCCGAACTTCGATTCAACATGTCAAGGGCTTTCCTGAACGCGTCCCTAACCACAGGCTCTTTTAAGATTTCTTCGGGAAACTCTTTCTGTAAAAGAAAAGTGACTTTCGTTAATACACTAAAGCAATGGAATATTGTAAAAATCTAGGACTCATTCAAGATGTAGATGATTTCCTCTGGCGGCGGCGAGCCAGCGCGGCAGCAGGAGGTGGGCACACTCACCCTGCAGGCGGTGTAGCAGGCCAGCGCGGCAGCAGGAGGTGGGCACACTCACCCTGCAGGCGGTGTAGCAGGCCAGCGCGGCGGCGTGCGGCGGGCCGGTGTTGAGCCAGGCGGCCAGCGCGGCCAGCCAGCGCGGCAGCAGGAGGTGGGCACACTCACCCTGCAGGCGTGTAGCAGGCCAGCGCGGCAGCAGGAGGTGGGCACACTCACCCTGCAGGCGGTGTAGCAGGCCAGCGCGGCGGCGTGCGGCGGGCCGGTGTTGAGCCAGGCGGCCAGCGCGGCCAGCCAGCGCGGCAGCAGGAGGTGGGCACACTCACCCTGCAGGCGGTGTAGCAGGCCAGCGCGGCAGCAGGAGGTGGGCACACTCACCCTGCAGGCGGTGTAGCAGGCCAGCGCGGCAGCAGGAGGTGGGCACACTCACCCTGCAGGCGGTGTAGCAGGCCAGCGCGGCGGCGTGCGGCGGGCCGGTGTTGAGCCAGGCGGCCAGCGCGGCCAGCCAGCGCGGCAGCAGGAGGTGGGCACACTCACCCTGCAGGCGGTGTAGCAGGCCAGCGCGGCAGCAGGAGGTGGGCACACTCACCCTGCAGGCGGTGTAGCAGGCCAGCGCGGCGGCGTGCGGCGGGCCGGTGTTGAGCCAGGCGGCCAGCGCGGCCAGCCAGCGCGGCAGCAGGAGGTGGGCACACTCACCCTGCAGGCGGTGTAGCAGGCCAGCGCGGCAGCAGGAGGTGGGCACACTCACCCTGCAGGCGGTGTAGCAGGCCAGCGCGGCAGCAGGAGGTGGGCACACTCACCCTGCAGGCGGTGTAGCAGGCCAGCGCGGCAGCAGGAGGTGGGCACACTCACCCTGCAGGCGGTGTAGCAGGCCAGCGCGGCAGCAGGAGGTGGGCACACTCACCCTGCAGGCGGTGTAGCAGGCCAGCGCGGCAGCAGGAGGTGGGCACACTCACCCTGCAGGCGGTGTAGCAGGCCAGCGCGGCAGCAGGAGGTGGGCACACTCACCCTGCAGGCGGTGTAGCAGGCCAGCGCGGCGGCGTGCGGCGGGCCGGTGTTGAGCCAGGCGGCCAGCGCGGCCAGCCAGCGCGGCAGCAGGAGGTGGGCACACTCACCCTGCAGGCGGTGTAGCAGGCCAGCGCGGCAGCAGGAGGTGGGCACACTCACCCTGCAGGCGGTGTAGCAGGCCAGCGCGGCGGCGTGCGGCGGGCCGGTGTTGAGCCAGGCGGCCAGCGCGGCCAGCCAGCGCGGCAGCAGGAGGTGGGCACACTCACCCTGCAGGCGGTGTAGCAGGCCAGCGCGGCGGCGTGCGGCGGGCCGGTGTTGAGCCAGGCGGCCAGCGCGGCCAGCCAGCGCGGCAGCAGGAGGTGGGCACACTCACCCTGCAGGCGGTGTAGCAGGCCAGCGCGGCAGCAGGAGGTGGGCACACTCACCCTGCAGGCGGTGTAGCAGGCCAGCGCGCGGCGTGCGTGCGGCGGGCCGGTGTTGAGCCAGGCGGCCAGCGCGGCCAGCCAGCGCGGCAGCAGGAGGTGGGCACACTCACCCTGCAGGCGGTGTAGCAGGCCAGCGCGGCAGCAGGAGGTGGGCACACTCACCCTGCAGGTGGTGTAGCAGGCCAGCGCGGCAGCAGGAGGTGGGCACACTCACCCTGCAGGCGGTGTAGCAGGCCAGCGCGGCAGCAGGAGGTGGGCACACTCACCCTGCAGGCGGTGTAGCAGGCCAGCGCGGCAGCAGGAGGTGGGCACACTCACCCTGCAGGCGGTTGTAGCAGGCCAGCGCGGCGGCGTGCGGCGGGCCGGTGTTGAGCCAGGCGGCCAGCGCGCGGCCAGCCAGCGCGGCAGCAGGAGGTGGGCACACTCACCCTGCAGGCGGTGTAGCAGGCCAGCGCGGCAGCAGGAGGTGGGCACACTCACCCTGCAGGCGGTGTAGCAGGCCAGCGCGGCGGCGTGCGGCGGGCCGGTGTTGAGCCAGGCGGCCAGCGCGGCCAGCCAGCGCGGCAGCAGCGAGCGCGCGGCCAGCGCGGCCAGCGCCGGCGCCTCCACCAGCTCCAGCCAGTCCAGGCACCACTGCCACGCCTCTGCGGAACCGTCGTATCATTTGCCCGTCTTTATCGGCATCGACTCAGTAGGAACACAGATTTTTGTCTACAGCGAGCGTAGCCTTTACGGAAGCCGGCTCGATTTGAAGTCATCAAAATGCCATGTTTCCAATACATCAAATTAAAATACTTCGATTTTTATTGGAAACTGTGATTGTCGATTTGCTTATTTTTAGGTACGGTTGTATTTAGATTAATAATGAATGTTGATAGCTGCTAGCAGCTCTTCGCAACGCTAGATCAGCGTCACGCACGAAATAGATGGCGCCATCAGGTAGTAAAGTCAAACTTAAATACAAGAAATAAAAAAAAAACTTGCCGTTCCACCGTACAGGCTACAAAAAACTAGCGGTTCGTTTATGGGCAAATGAATATATAAATTTTTATAACAAGATTCAAAAAGATGCTTTATACATTTGCGTATAAGCGAATCTCTAGTTTTTTGTAGTATTTAGTAAGTAATTAATAAGTATTAATGATTCTGTAAATTAATTAAAAAGTATAATTTATGGTAGAAACCGCATTTTATTTACTGTGACGGACCACAGCTCGTAACAATATCATATTACATTATCAGTGTGTAAAAAATGCCATGTTCAATGTGAGGTGTGTGAATGTAGACCTGGGTGTAGATGTAGGCATAGATGTAGACGTGGGACAGTTACCGGGCAGGGCGGGCGGCGAGCCGAGCGGCGCGTGGCGCAGGCAGTGGTCCAGCTTGGGCAGGATGTGGCGCGCCGTGACGGGCCGCAGCGCCGCGCCCCACGCCGGCGCCCACGCCGCCAGCAGCGCGCGCGCCGACCGGTCCGCCGGGTGCCACGCGCCCAGCGCCGCCGCCAGCCGCGCGCGGATCGCCGGGTACGTGCTGCCCGCCAGCGCCCCGCCTGCGCACGCGCACACACACGCTCACTGTACGAGTACGCCGCGCCTGCGCACGCGCACACACACGCTCACTGTACGAGTACGCCGCGCCTGCGCACGCGCACACACACGCTCACTGTACGAGTACGCCGCGCCTGCGCACGCGCACATACACAAGCTCACTGCACGCGCGCACGCCGGATGTGCTGCCACCAGCGCCTGTGCAATGCAACTTGACCTTTCTGCGTCATCAGGAATGAAAAACCATCGTTGTTCTACTTTTACCTGGACCTTCAAATTCTACCAGCCACTCCTTTATCTCTTGGTAAATTTACTACAAACCGTAGAATAAAAAAACTAAAAATTTTAAAATGATGCTGTAAATATGAAAATCTTACCTCCGAGGATGTTGATCATATGGGATTTCTAGGACTGATTTTTTACTCCCGGCCAAGAATACAGGGCCATAGCAATGCAGGCTTGGTACTCGAAGTCAGGGATAGTAGATCGACATAGATTACAGCCGTACGGACTTGCTACTCACGGCAGATCAAGGCGGGTCGCAGTTATATTGGCATCGCGACATCAGAGGCAAGCATTGAGACGTGTACCGGCCAGGTCGTGCCAGGGCAGGATCCAGCGGCGCAGCGGCTGCGCGTCGTCAGAGGCAAGCATTGGAGACGTGTACCGGCCAGGTCGTGCCAGGGCAGGATCCAGCGGCGCAGCGGCTGCGCGTCGTCAGAGGCAAGCATTAGACGAGTACCGGCCAGGTCGTGCCAGGGCAGGATCCAGCGGCGCAGCGGCTGCGCGTCGTCAGAGGCAAGCATTAGACGAGTACCGGCCAGGTCGTGCCAGGGCAGGATCCAGCGGCGCAGCGGCTGCGCGTCGTCAGAGGCAAGCATTGGAGACGTGTACCGGCCAGGTCGTGCCAGGGCAGGATCCAGCGGCGCAGCGGCTGCGCGTCGTCAGAGGCAAGCATTAGACGAGTACCGGCCAGGTCGTGCCAGGGCAGGATCCAGCGGCGCAGCGGCTGCGCGTCGTCAGAGGCAAGCATTGGAGACGTGTACCGGCCAGGTCGTGCCAGGGCAGGATCCAGCGGCGCAGCGGCTGCGCGTCGTCAGAGGCAAGCATTAGACGTGTACCGGCCAGGTCGTGCCAGGGCAGGATCCAGCGGCGCAGCGGCTGCGCGTCGTCAGAGGCAAGCATTAGACGTGTACCGGCCAGGTCGTGCCAGGGCAGGATCCAGCGGCGCAGCGGCTGCGCGTCGTCAGAGGCAAGCATTGGAGACGTGTACCGGCCAGGTCGTGCCAGGGCAGGATCCAGCGGCGCAGCGGCTGCGCGTTGTCAGAGGCAAGCATTAGACGTGTACCGGCCAGGTCGTGCCAGGGCAGGATCCAGCGGCGCAGCGGCTGCGCGTCGTCAGAGGCAAGCATTAGACGAGTACCGGCCAGGTCGTGCCAGGGCAGGATCCAGTGGTGCAGCGGCTGCGTGTCCACGGTGGGGTCCCAGGCGCGCACGGCGTCGAGCAGGCGCGGCACCACGAAGCGCGCGGCGGCGCTGGCGGCCACCCAGGCGGGGCTGGCGCCGGCCTCCGTCCATGCGGTCAGGCAGCGCAGCATGGGCTCCGGCACGCGGGGGTTCCACGACCTGACCACACCGTTAATGGTTAACCCGGAATACTTGGTCAGTTTTGAGTTTGTATGCATTTGAATTGAAAAATTTAAATCAAGATAAGTATCTAAGTACTTTTCATTAATGTTGTCAAAAATATCCTAAGTAATATTATAAATGCGAAAGTAACTCTGTCTTACCTCGCAACCGATTTTAATGAAATTTGGTATAGACAATCTTTAGACCCTGAGACAGAACATAGGCTACTTTTTTATTTCGAAAAAGGGATGAAGGTGTTGAAATAGAGGTTGAAAGTTTGTATGGGATTTCTTAATTTTAAAAGATAAGAAATCATTAAACATTTGTTCTAGCATTTTTGAAATTTCGACCAGCTAGGGGGTGAAATAAGGGTTGAAAGTTAGTATGCAAATTCGTCAAATATCACGTCATAAGAAACAAAAAATCGTTTGTTCTAGCATTTTGACATTTTTACCAGTGTGGGGCTGAAATAGGGGTTTAGACATAAGGGACCAGGATTGAAAAACTAATTTCATGCGGGCGAAGCCGCGGGCGGAAGCTAGTATGTACATGTATTTCAGAGGGGTTCAAGTATTACGTAACGCAATTTGGGGGGGGGGGGGGCGGTTCTCGTAAAACGTTACGGTGCGTTACAAATTGTCAAAAATCTTCAAAATCGCGATACGTAATACTTGAACGCTCCCTCACTAATTATTATAAATAGTTTAGTCTCAACTCTACGATACAAGCCAAGGTTAGTGCGAGTGCGAGGTTCGCAATGATAAGTTTTATATGTGTAATTGATCCGTCATCTTGGTAATGCTGCTATGTTGGATTTAGAATGACGTCACACACATAACCATGCATTGTCATCCGACTTTTTTTTTTTTTTTTTTTTTTATAGCATAGGGCAGCAAACGAGCAAACGGATCACCTGATGGTAAGCGATAACCGTTGCCCATGGACACCCGCAACACCAGAGGAGTCACAGATGCGTTGCCGGCCTTTTAAAAGGGAATAGGGGGGGAATAAGGGGAATAGAGGGGAATAAGGGGGGTTGGGCCTCCGGTACCCTCACTCACTCGGCGAAACACAGCGCAAGCGCTATTTTACGCCGGTTTTCTGTGAGGCCGTGGTATCACTCCGGTCGAGCCGGCCCAATTCGTGCCGAAGCATGGCTCTCCCACGGTAAAGACCGACTTACACGTGCATGCAAAATTTCAGCTCAATCGGAGATCGGGAAGTGTGTCAAATTAAGATTTTCTTACATAGTTACAAGTGAAGCTAATAAAAGCTTGTAAAAATTGTGGTAAAAATAAATTATTATCAATATTGACAATTATATCACGGTTCTTTATAAGACACGGTCCTTTATAAGGCGTGCGCGGGGATACAGATCCAACACGTAGACGCCATTTAAGCAAAATATAATGAAAGTTCTGCACAATAAAAAAGCCACTAAAGACTACATCTAATTAGACGCACAAAAACTATTGTCACTATTGGTCAAAACTCTTGTGGACTATTGCATTTCAATCCTGTTAGTAATGAGAACCGAGCTAACCGGGCAGAAGAGACTCCGGTCACATCAAAAAGACAGTGACTATCTAAATGATCACACTATTTGGGAATAGGGACACTATTCATAGAGGCATGTTTGGTAACAACATTATTTATAATATTGTATTATTTTTATATGTGTATGTAAACCATACATACGACTGTAATCGTATTAGGTATGATTGTATCTTAATTTTGTATTATTATATTATTAAAATTGAAAAGAGGAGATAAAAAATAGACCTTCCGAGTTTCTTGACTGTTCTTCTCGAGAAGGCTCTCCCAATTTCCGAACAGGTGTAGAGTCAATATTTTTTTTTCTTGTTCGTACGTATAGACAAGGTTTTTGTTTTTTTAACTTTTTTTTGTTTTGACGTCAATAAGTGCCTGTAAAGGTCTATGTTGAATAAAGATTATTTTGATTTGATTTGACCTGCCTTCTCAAAGCCTCCTAATTGATTTAAAGGTAGGTGGTGACTCGCCGCTCACTAAATGGCTCCCAAAAAAGCAGACCAATATAGGTGCGAAGCTTGTCCAAAATACGACGATGTCAAGTAAATAGGAAAAAATACTACTATATGTGCAGACTGTGTTTATAAATTGTAGCCTATTGTAGTGTTATTTTGATGTATAAGCTGTATTATTGTAAGGTTTCATTATAATCCATTCATTAGTTTTTATGTGAAAGGGTAACATACATACATACAAATTTTCGCGTTTATAATATTAGTAATTTTACTCACTCCACAGCTGTACTGATGTGGGGCACGTAGTGGTGCCAGAGGAGATTGTGGTAAGCTTCGTCTGATAGCAACTTCTTCCACTTGATGAAGGTTTCTATGGGCTCCGTGGGCGCTTGCAAAGGTTGCCACAGGGCCAGCAACGCGCTGATCAGTGGACTCACTATGTTGCCTGCTATCGTGCCAAGACCAAACACTTCGTATTCGGTTGGGTACGATTCCTAAAAAAGGAGGACAATTCAATCACAAAAGCTATCGCAGATTTATCTGGCTCTTCTAAAATAAGGGAGTGATAAATGTAAAAATAATATATATATATATGATGTATATTACCATGCAAACTTCCACCGAAAAATGGTTTAAACGAGATCTAATAATTCGTTTTTTTTAATTCTTACTAATATTATAAATCGGAAAGTGAGTTTGTTTGTTTGTTGCGCTTTCACGCCGTAACTACTGAACCGATTGCTTTGAAATTTTGCAGACGTAAAGATAAAAGTCCGGATTAAATAATAGGGTACTTTTTATCCTGGAAAAAATTGATATTCGCGAGGAAAAACAAAAATATTGTTTGCTTGATGGATGGATTGTAGATGGCGCTGTGTGTCGTTTTGTCGTTAAAACAAGGTACAAACGGAGCGACGAATTGACGTGATTTTTTACGTGGAGATAGTTGAAGGGATGGAAAGTAACATAGGCTACTTTTTATCCGGAAAAATCGACAGATCCCACGGGATGCGCAATAAAGGCTTCGCTCAAAAAACTACTGCACAGATTTTCATGCGGTTTTCATCAATAGATAGAGTGATTCTGAGCAAGGTTTTGCGGTATTTTTATCTCGGAAAACGGATAGTCCCACGGGAAGCGCGATAAAACCTTCGCGCCATAAACCACTTCCGCGCATATGTAGACGTGGGCAAAAGTTATGACCCTTAACCCCTAAGACCTAATCCCGAAATACAACATTCGGTATACATTCGGAAGCGTCCGTTGAAGAGAACACCTGTGTTACGCTCATTTGAGCTAATAATTAAATACCCACAATAAATAAAAAATGGTCTTGAAGAAATGTGTGAAGTGTAATAGCAATATCAGCAAGAAAGCTCCAGGCTTAGAATGCAGCAGGTGCGGGAAGGTGGTCCACGCCACAACTGAATGTGCTAAATTATCTGCAAAGCAACTAACAGCTCTTCGAGCATCGGAAGGGCTAGAGTGGAGCTGTGAGGACTGCCTTCGTAGCACTAGCAAACGCTCTTCTTTCTTTATACCAGAAGATTCCGAAGAAATTACAACTTCGATACCATTCGAAATGCACCAACTAATGAGGAATATTAATACTGAAATTAAGAAGGCTATTAAAGAAGAGTTTGAAAGCTTTAGAGAATCATTAGAATTTATCGGAGACCAAGTAGCGAGCATTGAGGAGGCGCTAAAAAGCCAGAACAGTAAAATAAAATACCTTGAAAATAAAAACATAGAACTGGTTAACGCTAAGAAAAATATTGAACTTCGCCTCTCTGCTATGGAACAACGCTTAGAAGAAACAGATCAGAGAAGCTTATGCACCTTCGTTGAAATCGCTGGGTTACCGAGTATACCCAACACGGACGTAAAGACAGTAGCAAAAACGGTAGCTGCTCAACTAAATATCGAAACTGAGGCTGTATATGATGCTCGTCAGGTTACGGGGCGTACTGAGAAGTCTGGCTATCTACTGGTGGAGTTGAATAACAAATCTGTACGTGACCAGTGGCTGTCCGCTGCCAAAACAAAAGAAATTACCGTGGGGGATATTTCACTTCCTGTTCCAGTCGAAAATGCAACAAATAGGGTATACGTGAGGGAGGCACTAACTCGGTCCAAGAAAACACTGCTGTATCAAGCCAAGCAGCGCCTAAAAGCGCCAACGGTCCCTTCAAGTATGTATGGTGTAAGGAAGGTAAACTGTACGTAAAGAAAACTGATAACAGTACGAAAGTGCAAATTATTCGCTCAGTGTGTGATATTGATTTGCTGCTGGCTTCCAAAGAAATATAACCTTATTTTGTGTATTCAACTATTAATAATTACTATTCATAATGAAATTCAATCAGGGTAATAATTATTTATCTAACTCAGAACTCTTTGATTGTGTAAATGTTAAGTCATTCTTTAGCAATATACCCACCAACAATATTGAAGTCTCATGCCTTCACGTGAATATAAGATCGATGCTCAAAAACTTTTCAAAATTAATGCAAGTAATTAATTTCTCACAAAAAACTATCGACCTAATTATTTTGACAGAAGTAGGCATCTCTGACCTAATCTCGAATCTATTTCAGCTCCCTGGCTATAGAATGTACACACAACTTCGTGCTCATCGAAAAGGAGGCGGAATAATTATTTATGTCAAAAAAAGTCTTCGATTTACTCCTAAAATAACTAACACTCACACATTTGAATATTTGGAAGGCACTTTAAAAACTTGTGACAATAATACGATAGATGTGTGTGCAATCTATAGACCACCATCATCAAGCAAAACTATATTCATTCGAGAATTTAGCAACATATTGAGCAAAAATTTAAAAAGCACTATGGTAGTTATAGGCGACATGAACATCGACCTTAAAACACATACACCTATCAGAAACATGTATTTGAATATGCTGTCCGCGTATGGCTTAACGTGTGGAATATCGGATTATACAAGAATAGAATCGCGAAATAATCAAATAACAAAGTCGTGCATCGACCACATTTTTATACGCTCACACACGTTAACACCGTACACGGCGGCACTAGACACTGTTTTGGCAGACCATCGCGCGACAATGTTTTGCTTCACTGGCGGCTCGTCCGACCACTGCGGTATACAGGCTGCGCCAAAAACTAAATGCATTTATGACCGAAAAATTATGTATGACGTACTTAATAATATAAACTGGAAAGAAACTGACAGGCTAGTAACCTCAAATGCTATTTATGATTACATATCAGATGCTTTCAATTGTGCTTTAGAAAAGTCGAAACGCATAATACGCATTAATAAAAAAAGTAAAAAAAACTTTCCTTGGATGAATGAACACATCGATAAATTATGTAAAATGAGAGATGAATATTTTAAGCGATGGAAACAAGACCCCAGCAATAAAGTGTTAAGACTAGAATATAATAGAGTGCGCAATAAATTACATAAAATCATAGAATATTATAGAAATATATATTATAGAAGTCAAATTAAGACTAATTACGGAAATCCAATAAAACTATGGAATATAATTAACTCAATCGCTGGTAAAGTGAGACAGTCTATCGATGGTTTTATCATTGAGGCATTCAGCTCTCAAAAATCATCAACCCTCGAATTATCGAATAAGTTTGCCGTAGGATTTGATAATGCCGTTAAAATAATTTTGCCGAATTGTTCTACATATCTCCTTAATAACCAAACAGATACGCCAGTCAATGTCAGTATGAGATTCCAGAAAGCTACACCAACAGCAATACAGAAGCTGATCAGATCACTTAAGGGGAAAAGAGCACCGGGTCTAGACGGAATTCAAATGATTGATATACAAGTTATTAGTGATAAAATTGCATCTTCTATTTCCAACCTAATAAATGTCAGTATAAAGACGGGAGTGTACCCAGATAAATTGAAATTGGGATGTGTGAGACCGATATTCAAAAGGGGTAAGAGAAATGATGTGAATAACTATCGGCCGGTTACGCTACTGTCGGCAGTAGATAAAATTGTTGATAAGTTCTTTTGCAATCAAGTTTACGATTTCTACAACAAACACTCAATTATTGGTGAGTCTCAGTATGGTTTTCAACCAAACAAAAGCACCACTTTACTTTTGTCAGGGTTTTCAGACTACGTCAATACTGCACTTAACGATAAAAAGCATGTTCTTGCCCTCTTTATCGACTTTTCACGTGCTTTTGATACGTTGGATCACCAAAAACTAACACACAAGCTGGAGAGGTCGGGCCTGAGGGGCCCCGTACATGAGTGGTGGGTCGACTATCTTAAGAACAGGAAATATAGAGTTCAAATCGGTGGTAGTCTTAGTAACGAAGTATCCGTAAACGTTGGCACGGCTCAGGGCTCAGTGTGTGGCCCACTGCATTTTCTATCATATGTGAATGATATGGACACAATATTTCGCAGCTGCAAGGCACTCCAATTTGCTGATGATACTTGCCTGTTAATCACAGGCCATGATTTAAATGAAATCAGCTCGTGGCTTCAAAATGACTTTGATAGTCTTAATAAGTGGTGCCACGACTGGGGGCTTGTGCTGAATGCCCAAAAAACCAAATTGATGCATATAAAATCACCGCATTTGAAATGCAGCACACAAATATCTGATTTGTTGGCCCATACTCACCAATGCCTACACAATAATACACTTAATTGTGACCAGAAATGTCCTATTATTGAACAGGTCGACACTCATATGTACTTGGGTCTACTCATTGATAGCAAATTTAACTGGGGTCCTCACATAGCGCGAATTTGTGATAAGTTACGTGCGATATTGGCAAAATTTTATATTATTAAAAACCGACTACCTTTTAAAACAAGACTCTTATTGTATAACGCGTTTTTTGACTCAATCGTATCTTATGGGATCTCCATTTATGGCCGTACTTTTAAGACATACTTGGATTCACTATATAAATTGCAAGTCAGAATACTTAAGTTGATAGTATTACCAAATATGGAAGTTAAAATAAAACATGAAAACGATCTTTTCATACTTTGCAAAACATTACCAGTATTTGAGAAAGTTAAGCTAAACCTACTAAAAGAACAGTTTTTCAACAAGCAGATACAAGCCGAAATAAAGCACTCTGTATATACACGTCGTGTCGCGCAGCGAAAACTGGTTACCATATCTGCCAGTAACTACTACGGTGAGCGGACGAGTGCGTTTCAAATACCACGTTTGATTAATTTGTTGCCTACCTCCATACGTAACGCAATTACTAAAAACAACATTAAACACAAATTGAAAAACTACTTTCTGGAAGAATTAAAGTCCTAATATAGTTATATATGTATATATATATATGTGTGTGTGTGTGTATGTTTACATATATAATTATATATAATAGATATAAGTTCTGACAAAACACTGGTCACTGTCGACTCTTTGTTATTACTCTTAATACTAATAAACTTAAAAATTGTTGATCTGTGTAACATCATTGTTCGATTTTTTGGAATTAGGTTTAAGAAAATTGTACGAATACGACTATGTATATGACGATATATATATATGATTTGTAACATTGTTCTCGCTTCATGTTAACGCGAAAGCATAGTTGGTACTACAGACAAACCCGAGAGGTTTTAGTAGTACCATTGTAAGAAAATGTATTGTTTTTTTTTTTTTTGGTAATAAATAATAATAAAAAAAAAAAAAAAAACACGCGGGCGAAACGCGGGCAGAAAGCTAGTAGGGTTATAAATCGTAAACGGCATTTTACTTTTTATTCAATCAAATCCAATATATTTAATTTTATTTTGTTTGAATTTTTTCTTATTTATTGAACTAGAGCGCGAGATTGAATTGAGTGCTAGAACAAATGTATAATGATTTCTTATCAAGTGCTTAAATATAAAGTTTCATGGTTTTTAAAATTAAGAAATCCCATACAAACTTTCAACCTCTATTTCAACACTTTCATCCCGTTTTTTAGAAATAAAAAGTAGCCTATGTTCTGCCTCAGGGTCTAAAGATTGTCTGTGCCAAATTTCATCAAAATCGGTTGCGAGGTTTAAGCGGGAAAGCGTAACAGACAGACAGAGTTACTTTCGCATTTATAATATTAGTTGGGATAAATCTTAAAATTAAATAATAAATCTTTTTTTTGCATAATTACATTTATAAATAATGTATATGTTTTTATATTAGAAGATAGTATAATGTAA
The DNA here is from genome assembly GCA_036419045.1 of Scirpophaga incertulas. NCBI lineage: Eukaryota > Metazoa > Arthropoda > Insecta > Lepidoptera > Crambidae > Scirpophaga > Scirpophaga incertulas. Next base: position 3,995,423 of record CM071640.1, on the reverse strand, counting down.
GTAAATAGGTGCTATCAGTGTATGTTGAGATCCATTATCGTAGACCCCCATTTTCATTTAATGAGCCCCAAATTTTTTTTCGTTTACATAAACCCCTTGCAGGTTGTCATAGCCCCTACTGATCGATAGAGACCAGTTTCCGGAATAACTGAACTAGACTAATTGTTGTGAGTTTTAGAAGTTATATATTTATTTTATTTGTTATTGTTTAATAATAAACCTAACATACCCAAATAGTACCAGTCTATCTCACCTTTAAGTCAGCGAGAACTTCATACGAGGTCTCAAGGGAAATCTCAGGTTTATCCAGGACTTCCACTCGACGTATGATCTCTTGCATCTTAGAGATCACTTCCTCCTGTTCAGTTATCTTCGAGTCGCAATCCGTCAGGTCCCTCTCGAGGACCACGATCTCATCTTCTGAAGTCTGTAGGTCGCGGGCGTTTTGGATAATATCCTACAAAGAAAACACAGAAATTGATGAGGAACTTAGTTCTGGGTACAATATAATATTAGATTACACACCAAGGCTATAAAGTTATGTATTAATTGGGGCATATTGAGAGCAATAAAGGATTCAATAACTTCGGGAATGGAGCAAGAGAATTAAGAATGTTGAATGTAGCGATGGATTCAAATTTGCATGTTGATACTAATAATAATTATCAACTCTCAATAATAATAATCAGTATACAGGATATAATAAAATTAATCAGCAAGACTAAATTTACAAAGTCTATAATCTCGTCGTTTATATACAGACTAGCGGCCCGTCCCGGCTTCGCACGGGTATATAGGTACTCTTCGCAGCGTATGCGATGAAAGACATTTTATGCCAAATTATTTTTAATAAAATAATTATCATAGCAGCGCCATCTATTGATTACTTACTCAACCCAGTCGAAAGGTATCGACATCTGTTAGAAATCATTTGGAGTTAACAGATAATTGTGACTGTCAAATAATAACAGCAAAATAATTAGCAATAAATTAAAATTGCAACGATAATTTGAGATTTAAACTATCCTATCTCTCAAGTTGGATCGAACTGCACATGGTGTGCGAATTTTATTATAATCGGTTAAGTAGTTTAGGAGTTCATTGAGCACAAACATTGTGACATGAGATTTATATATATTAGATTTTGTGACATTGTTAAAAATTACTAATTCCTTAATCAACCCTCTATTTTATTATCATTAAACATGAATATTAAACTTAGGGACGGTAACGGTTTCCTGCTGCAAGCATTCAAGAATAATACTTCCTTTTACAATCCAATTATCAGGATGTGTAGTCAATATAATGATATCTCAAAAAGTCATCACGAGCCAATAAATATTTTTGGATAAAGTTTCTCAAAGTTCAAAAAGAGTGTGACAAATGTATTATTTAAAACCTGATAATTATATTATGTTGTTTCATTTTATATTGTTTTATATTGCCATATGTGTACTTCGTGTGTCGTTCATGTTGTACACACATGCCTAGGAATATAATCTGGTCTGCTGTATTGTATAAGTAAAATATATCTATAAGCCATTGTATTCTGTTTTGTGTGTCAAATAAATAAATAAATTTAATAGACTACTCTTGAAATCAATTACCAAACAATTTAGGCATGATTCGTACTTCGACAATAGCGTACATTAAAAGTGGAGTGGGCATAAAATAAAATTAGGTTGGTTATGGCATTTGTTTGATACTTGATATTGAATATTGTCTCAAAAATATGCGTGTAGCAAATTGTCATAAAAAAATAAAGATTTTGCTACATAATAAATTAAATTAGAAGTAGCAATTAAGAATTAAAAAAAGTGACGGAGAAATGTCTTATTGCATACTTATTTCAGTTTGCTGCCATCCGCTCAAAAACAGACATGTTATTAAAAGGAAGATATTCTCATTCCGTATTTTGGTGTGTGCATGTGTTGTGTGTGCGTGTGTATGTGTTAAAGACTTGGCTCATATCAGTCCATATCACACAAGCATGCTATAGCTATGCTAGGTCAATTATCCCTTAGTCAATCACACTGGCCTGGCCTAGTGTGGATTAGTCAATAGTAATATATAGGCTTTTGAATTTCGTCGCAGGTTGGAGCTTTCGTGACGCTGAGATTCCGGCACTGGTCTACGAATCAGATGATTCGCAGAATCCGCGGTAGATCCTGCTACGTACTAATGCGTTTTTCTTATTCGAAATCTTTCGAAAATCTTACGGTGAAAGAAAACATTGTGAGACAACCAGCATATACCGGCAAAGAAATCTAAAAGAATCATAAAATTTCGTGAAATTAACTTTTTAATTTTGATGCTGGCCAATGAGCATTTTGGTTTAGATTACTTATCTGCAATTTATATCAAGATAGGTCACTTCTCTAAAAAGTTTGCTATTTTATCAATACAAGAAAGCGATTGCAAAAAAAGCAAAAATTACAAAACCATGGCATCATTTTCATTTCCCTTTTGTTTTTATCGATAAAATAAAGGATAATTTAACTCCTCTTTGTTTGTGCACTTTGGCATGACTCACACTGTATTATACATATTATTATATATTAATTATTTGATAGAAATATGTAATATGAGACATCGATAAGTTACTCGATTATGCAATAAGGCCTATTATTAGTAAAGTTATAGCAATGACCTGTTCGCAGCAGTCCACCATGAGCTCCAGGTTGTGCACGAGCTCGGGCGCGGAGAAGTGGCGGCACTGGCGGCGCGGCTCGTGCTCGAACCGCGGCGCCGCCGCCCGCAGCGCGTGGTACCCGCTCAGCACGCGCGTCTCGCGGCCCGTCATGTCGATCACCGGCACGCGCGACAGCTCGTTGCTGCCAACACACCGTGTGCTACTGCCGGCCCGCTGTGGCCCGCACAGCGGCCGCCCGCAGCGCGCGTGTACCCGCTCAGCCACGCGCGTCTCGCGGCCCGTCATGTCGATCACCGGCACGCGCGACAGCTCGTTGCTGCCAACACACCGTGTGCTACTGCCGGCCCGCTGTGGCCCGCACAGCGGCCGCCCGCAGCGCGCGGTACCCGCTCAGCACGCGCGTCTCGCGGCCCGTCATGTCGATCACCGGCACGCGCCGACAGCTCGTTGCTGCCAACACACCGTGTGCTACTGCCGGCCCGCTGTGGCCCGCACAGCGGCCGCCCGCAGCGCGCGGTACCCGCTCAGCACGCGCGTCTCGCGGCCCGTCATGTCGATCACCGGCACGCGCGACAGCTCGTTAGCTGCCAACAACACACCGTGTGCTACTGCCGCCCGCTGTGGCCCGCACAGCGGCCGCCCGCAGCGCGCGGTACCCGCTCAGCACGCGCGTCTCGCGGCCCGTCATGTCGATCACCGGCACGCGCGACAGCTCGTTGCTGCCAACACACCGTGTGCTACTGCCGGCCGCTGTGGCCCGCACAGCGGCCGCCCGCAGCGCGCGGTACCGCTCAGCAGCGCGTCTCGCGGCCCGTCATGTCGATCACGGCACGCGCGACAGCTCGTTGCTGCCAACACACCGTGTACTACTGCCGGCCCGCTGTGGCCCGCACAGCGGCCGCCCGCAGCGCGCGGTACCCGCTCAGCACGCGCGTCTCGCGGCCCGTCATGTCGATCACCGGCACGCGCGACAGCTCGTTGCTGCCAACACACCGTGTGCTACTGCCGGCCCGCTGTGGCCCGCACAGCGGCCGCCCGCAGCGCGCGGTACCGCTCAGCACGCGCGTCTCGCGGCCCGTCATGTCGATCACCGGCACGCGCGACAGCTCGTTGCTGCCAACACACCGTGTGCTACTGCCGGCCCGGTGGCCCGCACAGCGGCCGCCCGCAGCGCGCGGTACCCGCGTCAGCACGCGCGTCTCGCGCCCGTCATGTCGATCACCGGCACGCGCGACAGCTCGTTGCTGCCAACACACCGTGTGCTACTGCCGGCCCGCTGTGGCCCGCACAGCGGCCGCCCGCAGCGCGCGGTTACCCGCTCAGCACGCGCGTCTCGCGGCCCGTCATGTCGATCACCGGCACGCGGCGACAGCTCGTTGCTGCCAACACACCGTGTGCTACTGCCGGCCCGCTGTGGCCCGCACAGCGGCCGCCCGCAGCGCGCGGTACCCGCTCAGCACGCGCGTCTCGCGGCCCGTCATGTCGATCACCGGCACGCGCGACAGCTCGTTGCTGCCAACACACCGTGTGCTACTGCCGGCCCGCTGTGGCCCGCACAGCGGCCGCCCGCAGCGCGCGGTACCCGCTCAGCACGCGCGTCTCGCGCCCGTCATGTCGATCACCGGCACGCGCGACAGCTCGTTGCTGCCAACACACCGTGTACTACTGCCGGCCCGCTGTGGCCCGCACAGCGGCCGCCCGCAGCGCGCGGTACCCGCTCAGCACGCGCGTCTCGCGGCCCGTCATGTCGATCACCGGCACGCGCGACAGCTCGTTGCTGCCAACACACCGTGTACTACTGCCGCCCGCTGTGGCCCGCACAGCGGCCGCCCGCAGCGCGCGGTACCCGCTCAGCACGCGCGTCCGCGGCCCGTCATGTCGATCACCGGCACGCGCGACAGCTCGTTGCTGCCAACACACCGTGTGCTACTGCCGGCCCGCTGTGGCCCGCACAGCGGCCGCCCGCAGCGCGCGGTACCCGCTCAGCACGCGCGTCTCGCGGCCCGTCATGTCGATCACCGGCACGCGCGACAGCTCGTTGCTGCCAACACACCGTGTGCTACTGCCGGCCCGCTGTGGCCCGCACAGCGGCCGCCCGCAGCGCGCGGTACCCGCTCAGCACGCGCGTCTCGCGGCCCGTCATGTCGATCACCGGCACGCGCGACAGCTCGTTGCTGCCAACACACCGTGTACTACTGCCGGCCCGCTGTGGCCCGCACAGCGGCCGCCCGCAGCGCGCGGTACCCGCTCAGCACGCGCGTCTCGCGGCCCGTCATGTCGATCACCGGCACGCGCGACAGCTCGTTGCTGCCAACACACCGTGTGCTACTGCCGGCCCGCTGTGGCCCGCACAGCGGCCGCCCGCAGCGCGCGGTACCCGCTCAGCACGCGCGTCTCGCGGCCCGTCATGTCGATCACCGGCACGCGCGACAGCTCGTTGCTGCCAACACACCGTGTGCTACTGCCGGCCCGCTGTGGCCCGCACAGCGGCCGCCCGCAGCGCGCGGTACCCGCTCAGCACGCGCGTCTCGCGGCCCGTCATGTCGATCACCGGCACGCGCGACAGCTCGTTGCTGCCAACACACCGTGTGCTACTGCCGGCCCGCTGTGGCCCGCACAGCGGCCGCCCGCAGCGCGCGGTACCCGCTCAGCACGCGCGTCTCGCGGCCCGTCATGTCGATCACCGGCACGCGCGACAGCTCGTTGCTGCAACACACCGTGTGCTACTGCCGGCCCGCTGTGGCCCGCACAGCGGCCGCCCGCAGCGCGCGGTACCCGCTCAGCACGCGCGTCTCGCGGCCCGTCATGTCGATCACCGGCACGCGCGACAGCTCGTTGCTGCCAACACACCGTGTGCTACTGCCGGCCCGCTGTGGCCCGCACAGCGGCCGCCCGCAGCGCGCGGTACCCGCTCAGCACGCGCGTCTCGCGGCCCGTCATGTCGATCACCGGCACGCGCGACAGCTCGTTGCTGCCAACACACCGTGTACTACTGCCGCCCGCTGTGGCCCGCACAGCGGTCGCCCGCAGCGCGCGTGTAACACTTTTTTTTCACTGATTTTAAGTACTATTAAAGACACTTTTTTTTTTTATTCATATTGATTAAATTCACATTTACAATTGTACCTTGCATTGGTTATGTTTACGTCGAATTGTTACTTTGACATTGACAGTTCTATAGTGTGGGCCGCTTATCATGATCCTAACACCATTATCTATGGGCAAATTAGGCAACCAAATCTAGCCAAGCGTCGTCTACAAAGATAGGTTCTTTATTAATAATACTGAAACATCACTCCGGAATTCATAGATTAAAAACAGTGTCGTAGATTAATAACTGCCCACAGATTATATACCGGATACTAATTAACAACAAATTATTTGCACTGCCGATTACAAAAATATCGTTTAGGATTAAACTTAAATTTAGGAAGATCAATTCTTCCTTTCCTTTATTTGTGGCGGATCGACATAGTTTCCACACCATCCTAGTCCCGTTTAATAACAAACATCACATACTATACATCGTCTATATAATCTGTGCCTCATCGGTGGTAAGCAATCTGTAATGGTATACTAATCTGTGACTTGGAGATCTGAAATCTGGGAATTGGGAATCGATCTATTGTAAAAATCTCACGCATATTTCGTGATCTAAAAATCGTATAAAAGTTACTGAAAGTGGTGTCAGGATCACAAATTTCAGGAGTATTTTACTTCCCATAAAATTATCCATATCTGTTGGAACACATAATTTAACCTAGTTGCCACCGGCACTTAGGAAAAAATAATAAACTAAAATATTTACATATTGAAAGCCCGATAAAAAGGTCAGTAATAGTTGCATTTATCTCTTTAATCTCTTTAATTTCAATTTGTTCCCAATAGTAATGATTTTCACAAATAATTATTGATATTTGTTTTGAGCGGGTAGGCTTAACCACCCATACAAAATCATGCTGAAATTAGTTGCTCAGCTGCTAATCTCATGTATTTGAGGTAATTGGTGTTTGTATTTAATCATAATAATATAAATAATGTAAATTCTTGTTCTTTTAAAATGTAAATGTACCATAATTTGATGAATGTTCAATAGCTCATGTTTGATATTTTTCTTTGTAACCTAGTTGTCAGATTTAATTGTATGAAGAACAATAAGGTATATGGGTTCCTTCTGAACCGCATAGACCACCCACAGTGAGTCCATGACTATGATAATGTAGCATTTTATGATATGTAACAGGGCAAAAAGGTACCGGGAGGTTGTTATACCCGGCCCTACAAATTTATGTAAGGAAAATATATGAAATAAAAATCCTTGAAGAGAATTATATAAACTTTAAGGAGAATAACTGCAATCTATTAAAAGAAGAGTGTCTGGACCCAGTCTCAAGGAAGGTATTCAGTACTAACCACCGGGGGATGGGAATTTAGCATTAGAATACATATTATTTCTTAGATTTTAGAATTACCATTTAATTATATTTTATTTCAAGACCCTGATCAACCATTGTTGCTAAATATCCTTGCCGAGATTGATCAAACAGCACCAGAACCAACCTGCCCTTGTGATTAATATGTAATTCAAATTTGTTATTTTAAGTACATAATAAAGAGTACACTTATTTCTAATTGAGTATTATTTTATTTTTATTTAATTGTAAAAAAAACTTAAATATAAATTGTTAATAAACTTAAAACTTAAATTAATAAATCAGTAACTTTGTTATTTTGTATTATTTGTGTTTTCTTTATAAATCTAGTTGGTGAGTAAGGGTATTTTTATATTACAGCGGTACCCGCTCAGCACGCGCGTCTCGCGGCCCGTCATGCCATAGCCCGATAGCGGATGGCCCCCGCTGCAGAGGTCTGCTACGGAGCTTGCAGACGTATCCACGGGCGCGACTTCCTCGCGCCCACCGGCGACCCAGGAGGGGCCACGCATTGTAGCCTCCCCGGAGGAGGGCTCCCCTGTATTAGCAGGGGAGCGGAGGCTGGGGGTACCCAGATGTCGCTTGGCATTCCCGGGGGCTCCCTACATGCCTGAGGAAGGCCATCCCTGAGGTTTTTAGTGGGTAGGCCTCCCCCTTCTTCGGGAGGAGATCCCCACATAACCGCCGGGTCACCACAGCCGGGGTATGCAAATTAATGCATTTTTCTCAGGGAACAAAAAAAAATGTGCCTTGGTTTGGGCCTTTTATTCAGTTCGGTTAATAGAATCACACAAGGCGACTAAGAAAAATAAATAAACATTTTTCTGGTGAAACATTAAGCTTGCACAAAACTAACTGAATTTAATTATATTTATACATTGATATCAAACAAGTAAAATTATGTACACCTTTGATACTTCTAATTATATTGTGAATTTATTTTTTATTAAGCATACCTGGCTATAGTATGCAGTGTTGGTTTACCCTCTTGTATGACATCGGCTGCATCTCTGTAGAAGTAGCGACCTTTATGAGACTTCTTCCAGTTGTAGGTCTTTTCTGCAGGTCCCTTCTCTTCATCTTCCTTCTGTTTTAGACGCCGTTCTTCTTCCTTCTTTGCTTTTTGCTACAACCATAGAGATATTAATTGAATAAATTATTGTTTTATACTGAATTATCAAATAATTGCATTGCAATCTTGTAAAGAGATAATAACATGGAATCTCATTAAATTCTCTGATTATATATTTAGTCTTCCCATTACTATTATTACAAGGAAATATATAGAAATGATTTGTTGAAATACAAACCTTTAAACATTGAGGTCAGATATCAAAACAAGTATGCATTTCCATGGGAAAATTCTGCACTGCAAATCTTATAAAATGCTTTAGGGACTCCATATTACATGGCGCTTAAAGTAAGTAGTACTCTGTCAAACTGTCAATAAAACATTCAGTCCAGTTAAAACCGATTTTAAGAATAGTGTGTGAGAATTCTACAAAAAAAGTAGCTTTATTTGTGCTAATATTTTTTCTTCATTTCTCCTTCCACTATAAAAATTTTATTTACAAAATGTTTTAAAATTTCAAATTTAAGATGTGTGTTCAGACCAATGTCTACTGAATGCATTAGTATTTTATAAATAGTGTAGATATATTCAATATATGATAAAGAGGTAAGTAAATAGACATATTTTCCTATTCATGTTCTAGTATTCTTTCTTGTTTGTTTGTAAAAACAAGTATTGGAATGTACTTTGAATATAATTGAAGTCTATGTATGTACAAAGATCAAATTATTAATTGCTTCATATATAACAAGGTTTTTAAATATTTTCAATTTATATAAAAATAAAAGAAATCTTAACTTTAATTTTATATCAATAAGTGCCTGTAAAAGTCTCTGTTTAATATTTTTTTTTGTTTTTGACATTGACATCAATACATCATTGATATTAAAACTTTATTAACTTTTTATTATTGTAACAAGTCATGTGCATTATGGTAATAACCATATTATGTTATTATATTATGCTATTGTTATAACTGTGCAAAATGTCCAAATACTTACAGCTGCTTTCTCAGGTCCATAAGCACCAATAGCACCTCTCCCTTTTCTCACAGTTGCTTCTACTGGCGCCGAAATACCTTGCAAGTCCTTACCCAGACCTTTACCAGGTTGGTAACCCATCTGTTAAACAGTAAATTCATTTATAAAACATAGAATTAAATACATATTATTCTGGAATTGAAATATACATTGATACAAGCAAGTTGTATATTAACACTTTATATTGAATAAATATTAATTGTAATTATTAAAGTTTCGAAATATAAAATTAGTAAAAGAATATTATTTTACCTGCAAAAGAAGTTTAGCTCCGATACCCTTGGTATGTTTCTCCCAGGTGCCAACATTTCCACCAAGATTGACTGGCTTCATGCCCTGTCCACGTCGTCGCAACCCCGCCGTTTCCAGCTCATCTGGGTTTGTTGGAGGTTCTTCATCCGAGCTGTCTGCAGCAAATGCAGCCCTTGTTCCCATAACCTCTTCAGATTCCATATCTGTAGCAACTGCATTAAAATAACAAAAAATGATTTAATTACTTATTCATAAGACAAAAGTATATGCCTAGACAAAATGGGTATAAATGTTCTATAAATGCAAGAAAGTAAGACAACTATTTAGTGATAAAGATAAAAATGTTATGATTTACAAAAATTTACGAAACATAACTATGTCACTAATAAATAAATCATGAAAGAGTCGATAAGACATACCTTTATTTTCTTCCTTCTTTTTGCCAGCCTGCTGCACACCACCAGCAATAAATCCAATAGGTGCTGAGAAGTCTTTTGGTTTGCGATTTCTCTGTCTAACATTGTCTTCATTGTCATCCTCATCACTGTCTTTTGCCCAAACACCTGTCAATTTTATAAGTGCATAAAAAATCTACAATTATTTTCATAAATATTAATTGAGGGCCGTACACTAAGGTTGACATGTGGGGACAGTGTCAATCAAATTGTCAATCTCTAATGTTTGATTCTGAGATGCTCCAGAATAATTACTATTTTTGCTACAAAGCAGCAGTGTTTGCTTACAATGTACAGATTTTTATTGTAAAATCAGCAATAAAATTTTGAGGTATTCTCTTCTCTCTCAGAGGTCTCCATCCATACAACCAATGTCACGAGTGTACATATGTAGCTTATATTTTACAGAAATCACATTCACTATCTATGGTCTCAATTTACTGATTTACCATTAGTTAGTAATCATTGTGTTAATTGGGTAATCATTGCATCATTGGTTAAGAAAAATCATAAGCAGCAGTTATTTTAATATCCATAACAATTTGTATGTAATCTAATGAATGTTGAGGCTGGAATTTTGAGTTCAATGTTTATATTCTACTTTATGGAATATTAAAAAGAAAGGTTGAATTTTGATTTGGAAATATACATAATAAAAATGAATTTGTTGTGTAAATTATAAAAGTTTATGTAAGATGTTTTATTTTATGTTTGATAATAATAATGTACAAATAATTTTATTATATCTCCAATAAGATTGAATAAAATAAATTTCTTATACCTGATAATAAGTAAATACATTTAGTTCTTATAAAATTAACCACAAATCTAGAATTCCTAAAAGAACCACACAGTGTATGTCATCAGTATATTACATTATATGTAAAGTCACAATACCCAGTAAGTCCACAATCAAATTCGCATTCAAACCAAAATAAAGTTAAGGTAAGAAGTACCTGACCAGAAGACTATAATACAGCCACACACTAATTCTGATAAGTATTAATTTTATTTACATATAGTACTTTAAATATATATTTTTTGAATTTGCATAAATATATGAATACAGACCGTAAATTTGTTGTTCTTTTTTCGCTCTTCTTCCTCTGTTCGGATTAAATTCATTATCTAAATCGTAGTCTGTAATTTCAAAGCGAATAACCTCATCATCCGACATTATTATATTTCTGTCTGCTCCTCGTTGCTGTTAATTATTTAGTACTAGAATACCAATAATATGTATGAAACTAGTATAGATAATATGTTTATTGTACAAAAATAGGTAATATTTTTTCACAGATGAGTATATTATTTTTTGGCAAACAACAAGTAAACAATAAAAACTGCTGTCAAACCTATGAATATTAATCACTGTCAAAGTCATTTTTTTTACTTTTTTTTACAGAAATATCTCTACGACAATGTCATTAAGCCATTTTAATCTTTTTCTTCTGCAGCTGATATTTGTGTAATATAATACCTACTAGCTGACCCGCGCCCACTTCGTTGGGCATAATATTAATAATCCCCGAAGCGAGTGAATTAAACCCGAAGCCATCGCGCTCCGCTGATGATGATGATGATGATGATGATGATGATGACACTCCGCAATAATGTGGCTTTCATTGGTGAAAGAATTTTTAAAATTGAATGATGATGATGATGATGATGATGACACTCAGATTTAAACTATCCTATCTCTCAAGTTGGATCGAACTGCACATGGTGTGCGAATTTTATTATAATCGGTTAAGTAGTTTAGGAGTTCATTGAGCACAAACATTGTGACATGAGATTTATATATATTAGATTTTCATAAAATATTAATAAATCAAATTTTTTATATTAATAATATAGCAATAGTATCATTATATTGTACAGATAATTGATGGCTGTTAAATAAAATACATCTTATTTTTCGTATAGCTCTCGATATTTAAGGCCGTATTAAATAATATTGAGCGGGATCGGCCATTTCCCGACCCCACTCGGCGGCCTCCTTCTGGAGCATCACTGCTTCACAGAAGGAGGTTACAGCCATCCAACCCCCCTCGTCCGCCAGCATTGCCGCAATCAATGCCGGCGGAGACAGATCTCGCCCGATCTCTGCGACTAAGACTTGGCGCTCGGAGGCCCACGCGGAGCACTCCGCCAGCGTGTGCTGGGCCAAGTCGAGGTTGGATGCAGCATGGAAGCAGTGGTGGCAATGTGTCGATCCCTCCCGTCCTGTTCGACACAGATACTCGCCGAAGCAGCCGTGCCCGGTGAGTATCTGAGTCAATCGGTAGGTGACCACCACCTTCCCGTGGAGCCAAGTTTCGAGGTGCGGGAGTACGGCACTGACGGCCCGCTGGCGCGCGCAGATCCGTAATTCGAGCTGTGCACGCCAGGCCGCCACAATCCGTCGGTGCCACTCCCGCTTAGGCACTTCGTGCGCGGGTTCCAGGGCGCCACGCCGCGATGCATACGTCGCAGCGTACATGTCGGCCAGGAGACTTATCGTTACCTAATGTCATCTCCATGCATTTTGTCTTTTCCGCAGTTTCGAACGCTAACGCTAAGTAGCATTTGTCTAGGGGGGCTGAACTGATTTATGTGATCATCTTCATGTGGATTTACCTTCGGCGAAGTTATGGTTTATAATTACAGTGATGTTTTGCTCATCACATGTCTTGTGATGATACAAAACTAAAGTTCGATTTTTAATTCGAGTCAGTAAAATGACATTTCCAGTGTCATGTGTCACAAATCATATTATTTAATATGGTATGTATTACATATTTACAATAAAAAAACGCTTTGATACCTAATAAAATAAAGCATGACTAAATGTCTAAGTCTATTGATTGCCAAACATCACTATTGTAGTGGGTTGTAGTGGATCACCCTTTTTTGTATCAGTGACAGTTGCACTTGTCATTTTACTGACTCGAAATAAAAATCGTAGTTTATACATGTTGTATGAGTTTTATTTCGTTTACATGTTCAATAAAAAGGAAACACTTTGTCATTGACATTAGTGTTTTAGGTTATTATAATATGTATTAATATAGATATATTATTCCTCTAAAGAAATATTTGAAATATCAACAAAAATATGTAATATTGTAATCGCAGGAATGAAAATAAATAAGTAATATGTTTTTTGTTAAGAATTGTAAATATTTGATAGCACGGCCCTTAAAGAATTTGTTAAAAATAAAGAGATGGAATTCTCAGTTAAGGGTGACTATCACTAAAGAGAAAATAAAACAAGGCCCTGGCTTAAAAGAATTTTTATATGATACAACAGATGTTTCTATAGAACGTCCCTATATACCCTACTTGCCAGAAAATGTACAGTGGAAGCACAAAAGGAAAATTTATTTTGATGTTTATGGATGTCAGATGAACATCAATGATACTGATATTGTTTGGTCTATATTAAAGAATGAAGGATTCGAACGAACTGAAAATGAGGACGAAGCTGACATTTTCCTGGTAATGACTTGTGCGATTCGTGAAGGAGCAGAAAATAAAATTTGGCATCGGCTAGATCATTTAAGAGGCTTTAAGCGTCGCAGAGCCATTTCCAAAGATAAGAATATTCCTGTAAAAATTGGTATTTTGGGGTGTATGGCAGAACGACTGAAAGAGAAGTTAATTGAAAAGGAAAAGGCTGTTGATGTAGGTATGAATTTTTGCATTTGCTATTTTGTAATTTCAATATAATAGTAGTAATAAATATATGGATTGAGTAAGTAATTAGAAACTACTATAATGTATATATTTAGAATACTTGATAATATGTTTTAGTTGCTGGTCCAGACAGTTATAGAGATTTACCTAGACTGTTAGCTTTGACTGACAATGGGCAGACTGCTGTGAATGTTCTACTGTCACTAGATGAAACATATGCAGATGTAGTGCCTGTTAGATTAAACCAAGATAGCATTTCAGCATTCATGTAAGTTTTAAGTTGGGGGTATATTTGATAATATTTTAAAAAATCAAGTAAATATAGTAGTATTGTTAACAATATAGCAAATTTACAGTGAGTTAACACAATAAGGGACGCTAGTGTTATGAATGCTACTGCACAGATACCTCTCTAAATCTATAGCTACACATTGTCCTAGCATTGGAGCTGTTTTTGACTGGCTCATTATTCAGTATACCAAAATATTTGTGTTTAGTTAATGTCCAAAAAAATACATAATCTGTGCAGTTTTCAGTGTTGCTTGATTTATTGTGACATGTACTTCCAAGTAATTACTAGCATTGAAACTCCATCTACTCCAAGTCGGGAGGACTGATTCACATTTATTCTGTATATATATGCAGAATGGCATGCCATATATATGCTCTGCTGTGAAGTTATATAATTATAATGAACTTGATTAATCAATTAGTTGATATTTCCAGCTCAATAATGCGTGGTTGTGACAACATGTGCACATATTGTATTGTACCATTTACACGAGGTCGCGAGCGCTCACGTCCCGCGGCCTCTATTGTAGATGAGGTGAAACAGTTACGTGACCAAGGGGTGAAGGAGCTTACTCTACTTGGACAGAATGTTAACAGTTATCGGGATTTGTCACAACCTGTTGCTAGAAATGATACACGTTTGGCTGAAGGTATGACATTTACTTCAATCAAATCAATATAGTATATTTGTTCCATTTTGTTGTGTGGATGTTTTAATAGGTGGTTAATCTAGTTTTATAATAGATTTTGTCATACAAGCTATATATTCAGTATTTGTAGATACAAGGAGAGTTAGTGAGGCTTAGGTTGGGAGTTGATTCTGCCATGTGATAATGTATTTTTTGTTTAAAGTCCTGCAATACACATCCGAAAACTTTGTATTGGAAATCAATCAATATGTCCAGTCATCCTGGGCCTGCATTGTTGATAAAGCCTTATCACGGTATCTTAATGTGAATAATTTTGACTGTGACGATGATGATGTAATGATGCACTAGCGACAGCATTATAATATTCTGTGCAGGATTCAAAACTGTGTATAAGGCGAAGAAAGGTGGACTCCGGTTTGCGGATCTCTTAGATCAAGTGTCAGCGGTCGACCCTGAGATGAGGATACGATTTACAGCGGCGCACCCCAAGGATTTCCCTGACGAGGTTAGTTTGTGAATAGTTTGAAATGAGTAGTGGGTATTTGTAAAATTTTGTATTCTTATATACTTGGTTGCTGAAAAATTAAGCAACTGTGTAATTTTTATACAAAATGACCATGAAATAAAAATGTAGGCACATTATTTAATTATTATGTTGTTATACGAAAATATTTCAGTGAGTTCTATACACTTTTCAATGTTTGAAAACCTGCAAGAGAACCCACTGTGAATTTAAATTCAATTTAACATCATACCAAACATGAGAAGCTGCATTTTTTAATTTTTTGTATTTGATTGAGAGATTCGTCAAGTTGCTTGTAATTATGAAAAAGTATGATGTATGTAGTTAGAAATTATTACAGAGGTGCACATTGTTTTTAATTTATGAGGCTGTGAAGTATGTTTGTATGGAAATTTCACTGTGGCTTGAATTTGTATGATAGGAATTAGCTAGGTGATTACAACTGAATATGGATGTTTGTATTGTGTAATTATCTAATTTGAGTACTTATGATATCGTAAAAGTAGGTAATAATAGAAACTTTGGCTTTATTTTTTAATAAATTAATTTCGAAAAGAGTAATAAAATTTTAAGCTTTTCATTTTAAATGTGATTTTTTTTACACAGAGTATATCTGAAAACCTACAAGAAATTATACCCTCGTAAAAATTAGGCGAGCTTACTAAATTATGACGTCATGATTGCATGCATTTAGTATAGAACGTTTAATATAAACATTTTATTTAAAAATAAATTAATTTACTCAATTACATAAATAGAATGTAGCTTACAGAATTATGCTTTTTCATAAAAACAAAGTCGTCCCACACTGAGATTTTTATCCTGTGTCGTGGGTACAGTTACAATAGAATCTCACATACACATACACTGAAATCGGGATAAATTTCAGCAGCTACAAACTATTTGTCCCGTACAGGAATTAAAACGCGCGACCCGTCGCAGCAGTAGTCGATTACTCGGCCGCTGCAGAGTAGTCGATTATTCGGCCGCTGCACAGTAGTCGATTACTTGGCCGCCGCACAGTAGTCGATTACTCGGCCGCCGCACAGTAGTCGATTACTCGGCCGCTGCACAGTAGTCGATTACTCGGCCGCCGCACTAAATATGTCGTAATTATAAGCATTTATATTAGCTTCACTTGTAAGAAAATCTTGGAATCTTAATTTGACGCACTTCCCGGTCTCCGATTAAGCTGAAATTTTGCATGCACGTGTAAGTCCGATGACAATGCATGGTTATATGTGTGACGTCATTCTAAATCCAACATGGCGGCATTACCAAGATGGCGGATCAATTATTTTTTAATGCACCCTTACAATATGGGTATCAAATTAAAGGGCTTGCAAAGAACACCTCGATAAATAATGTGACGTCACTCTTAATCCAATATGGCGGACTTTCTCAAGATGGCGGACCAATTATTTATTATCCACCCCTACAATACGGGTATCAAATGAAAGGATTTGCTAAACTTCGTTTTTTAATCGGAAAATAAATTAGAAGTAATTTTTTTTTAATACAAGCTTCAAGCATTATAAAAGCTTGTCGTTAAAAGTATTCTATAAGTAAGTAAATCTCGCGACAAGCTTTTATATGTAAAAGTTTATTTTGTTCTTTTTAGCGCATTTAATAAAAGCTTGTATTTAAAAATTGTTTTCTTTTTTAACTTTTAATTATACCATATTTCTGATGGAATGCTTGCACGTGTAAGCTGAGTTAATAAGCGTCTCGGCGCTCCAAGGTGTTGCAAGTAATAAGCGAGCGCGCCAACATTTGCAAGTTGGTCCACCTGCCCGCGCAGTCGGGCAGTAGCGCGGTGCTTCAGCGCATGCGCCGCGGGTACTCCCGCGAAGCCTATCTCACTCTGGCGCGACACATACGGCGCACACTGCCGGGGGGTAAGTATGTTTTTAAACGACCAATCAGCTTAGCCCATAGTAAACTTTTTTTTTATAGGATAGGGCAGCAAACGGATCACCTGATAGTAAGCGATAACCGTTGCCCATGGACACCCGCAACACCAGAGGAGTCACAAATGCTTTTCCGGCTTTTTAAATGGGAATAAGGGGTGAAGGGGAGGTTGGGCCTCCGGTACCCTCGGTACACTCACTCGGCGAAACACAGCGCAAGCGCTATTTTACGCCGGTTTCCTGTGAGGCCGTGGTATCACTCCGGTCGAGCCGGCCCAATTCGTGCCGAAGCATGGCTCTCCAACGGTAAAAGCTCTCTGTAAGGCTTATGTTATGGGATCTAGGGTAACGGATAGACATACATTTATTATACAGTAGAACCCGCTTAAGACGACCACCCTAGTCCCTACAACTTAAAATATATTTTCATACATTTCTTAACGCTTAATACGATCCGTCATCCCGTTTAATGCACGCCGAGCAGCGCTCTGAGCGAAATGCTTGCTGTTTGCCGATCGTCATTTGTTTTGACATGTTGTGTTGCGCGCGCGCTCTGATTGTTTTGTAATTTTAATTTTGTAATAAGTGCATCATTTGTTTGTTACAATATGACTACAATTAAGCGAAAGGCATTGTCACTTCAAAAAAAAAATTGAGATATTGAAAGTTTTCGATAAAAAGTCGCAAACAACAAATCAAACCCAGTTAGCTGCTGAGCTTCACTTACCAGTTTCTACGTTACCGCACCATTTTAAAGAACAGAGAAGAAATTAATGAAAAATACAGATCTCCCAATCTGTATAATTCTGTGTGCAGAGATAAAAGCAAACGTTAGGAAAGTTTGATAAATTGCAAAAAATGTTTTAGTGGAATGGCTTCATTAAGCACGAGCTTTAAAACTGCCCATAAGTGGCCCCATAATATGCGGAAGAGCGCGTAAAATTGCTGAAGGCTTTATAATCGTATAATTACAAAAATTAGAACATACATACATAATACGCTTTCTCGCTTAAGACGCGTTTTTGGTAAGATCCCTGAGAAATCGTCTTAAGCGGGTTTTACTACATACATATATAAATAAATTTGGTAGAAATATAGTATAACAACCATGACTAAGGTACAAACTGTCGCATTCATCACGCAAACATTTGCGCCCACCGGGACTCGAACCCGGGACCTCAGAGATGGCGACACCCTGAAACCGGTATACCATCCACTCGACTAAGGAGGTCGTCGTATATATGAAGAGTAATGGTATTAAACAAAGAGTAAATGGGGCTATAAATGACTTTATGGGCAGTCAGACCTTGTCAAAAAAGGCGCTCTTGGTTAGGCATGGAGGCATGCATATATATTGCACTATTGCACAATGTATCCTTCATCGTCATTATTTGGCTATTCTCCTCAAAGCTATCATTTCCACTACATTATCTTGTTTTTATACTTCTTGGGCCACACCCAGCATTCACTCCTATAGTAATGTTATATATTATATCGTTACTAATATTATAAATCGGAAAGTGAGTTTGTTTGTTTGTTTGTTTGTTCCGCTTTCACGCCGTAACTATTGAACCGATTGCTTTGAAATTTTGCAGACGTAAAGATAAAAGTCCGGATTAATTAATAGGCTACTTTTTATCCCGGAAAAATCGACAGATCCCACGGGATGCGTAATAAAGGCTTCGCTCAAAAACTACTGCACAGATTTTCATGCGGTTTTCATCAATAGATAGAGTGATTCTTGAGCAAGGTTTTGCGGTATTTTTTATCTCGGAAAACGGATAGTCCCACGGGAAGCGCGATAAAACCTTCACGCCATAAACCGACTTCCGCGCATATGTAGCCGTGGGTAACAGCTATGACCCTTAACCCTCTATAGACCCAATATGTATTCCTAGCGGCTTCGCTCGGGTAGACATAAATAGGTACAGATATTTAAGTTATAAGCATGTTAATTAAAAGGAGTAATGTAATCCTTTAATGCATTAATTGAATAAATGCACTGCGTAAGGAGTGAACAAAAACAAGATATTGTGTTTTTTTTTTTTTTTTCCTCAGGAGAGGAGGCTGAGAATCCATCATGGATACCAACGCAACAGGCAAGCAGGGATGCGTTGATTATGTCGGACTCCTGGTACTGTCGAGACGGCTCGACTACACAGACCTACCGACTAAACTCAGCCTAGCCTTTGGTCCTATTGACCCTACTGGCTTTATTGACGAGAGGGCCGCACCTCAGGAGAGGCACGTTAGCGCTACCCCATGGTGAGGGTATATGCGCTAGAAGAAGGCACGAATCTCCAAAGTGGGACCGGCCAGTATTGATAAGAACCTATTCAGGCTAAGCAGAAGGCTACCGTTTAGGGGTTGACAAGAGGGAGCGACGGCTCAGACGCCGCCGCTTGCAGGTCTAGAAGTTCCTGCGTGAGTTGGTTGGGGGGGTCGCTAAGGACATGTCGCGGTCTACGAATCCTCTGCCGGTATTGACTAGTGTTGCCTTGTGACTGGCACACAGTTGGTGGTATTGACGGGTCAAGATATTGTGGTGGAAATGATAGCTTTGAGGAGAATAGCCGGAGTGACGATGAAGGATACAATGTGCAATAGTGTGATGAAGGAAAGTAGATGATACTGTTTATATGGCTATATGGACAAGTGGTTTTCCAGACCCAGGTCTAAATTTTGGATATGTGAGGAGAACAGTATATCCAAAAATCAGCTGATTCTGCCGAAAACCACGATTTTCTAACACAGGCTTCAGAGCCCTCTAGCGGGAAAATGCGTCTTAAACTTTTTTTGCGACCATTACATTTTTTGCTCAGGTCGATCAGGAGAACAACATATCCAAAATTTTGACCTGGCTCCCGAAAACCACTTGGCCACATAAACAGTATCATCTACTTTTTGGTGTGGAAGAAGTTACGTAGGGACAAGGGAATGCTTAGATGGTTTTGACAGGTGACAGGAGGAAGGACGAAAGACGAGTGACGAAAGATATTTATAAGGCAAATGTGGCTAGGTCAGTTGATAGAGGAACATACTTGGACCAAATAGGTGATATACCGAAGGAAGGTCAGGTCAAGAGTACCGAACACGAGTAACCGAATGCATGAAAGTATTAATAAAGGTCGAGGAAGCTACGGAAGTATGTTTGGATCGTAGCAAATGGAAAACTGTGGTAAATAATTGTTCCATATTCCAGTCGGTCTGTCGACGGACATGATTTGCGGGTTTTGTGGCGAGACGGAGGAAGAATTTCAGGAGACACTGACTTTGATGGACCTCGTGGGGTACAACGTGGCGTTCCTGTTCCCGTACAGTATGCGGGAGGTGAGTAGCTGTATTATTAAATCGGAGATTTACGTCAATTAAAGGTGATGGCTAAGTACAGTATGGGCAATTGCCCTTGCAATGTATAAAAACTGGATGTTGTTGCATCTAATGCTGGGTACCTGAAAGTTAATATGTGATATAAATAAAGTTCCATGAACTTTTTATATTATTACAATCTTGATAAACATATCATAGAAACTTCTACGATATTATGGTCGCAAAACTACAACTAGAGAATTTGCTATGAACTTTATATAGGTAGGCATTTTAGTACAGATAAAATAACTGGGTAATATATTACTATTGTAGTGAATGATGGATACCTATATATTGAAGAATGTCGACTTTAATTCATGATTGTGATTAAAATACGCAAGGCCATTATTTAAAATATCCATATCGAGTTATGCGCTCAAGTTTCGTTACGCATTTGAAGTCGGCAAGTAGGCACAATACACAATAAGTCCGTTTAGAAAAGCAGGGGTCAGTATTAAACACAAAAATCAAGTGATATCGCAACGAACAATCGAACAAACAAAAGTCGTATAACATCTGACATTGACATCTGACATTTTTAAAGTGCTGTGAGAATAAACTCTCAATACAATAACATCGATTAGGAAATCGATATTATCGTGTGAATAAAATACTTATTTGTTGTTAATTGTTTTCGACGATTAACATTTATTAAACATTTCTGTACAGAAAATATTCTTCTCTATTATTTAATGATTTTTATTGAATTATTTTATTTGATAAAACAAATAGTTTAATCCGCTATGTCCGTATATATCGATTATTTTGTATATTGACCGAAACTACTGGGTGGCGCAAAAGTAAAGACCCTATTTGGTTCAGCTATAACATTTTTTCTAAATGAGAAAACTAGATTTAGGTTTTTTTAAATGTATATTTGTGCCATTAAATTTCGTACCATTAGGATTTAAAGATGATGTCTTTTAAATGGTGACCTCCAGAGTTGATACACATTTGAGCCCTATTTATGACATTTTGCATAACTTGCCGTAACACTTCCTGCGATATGTTCGTTATTTCTTGACGAATGTTTTCTTTTAGAGCTGCGAGAGTCTGTGGCTTGTTCACATACACCCGAGATTTCAAAAAACCCCAAAGAAAGAAGTCTGGACTGGTCAAATCGGGTGATCTTGCAGGCCAAGGCAAATCGCCAAAACGAGAGATAACTCGGCCTGGAAAAGCGTCCCTCACTAAGTCCATAGTGTCGCGCGCTGTGTGTGCCGTAGCGCCGTCTTGTTGAAACCAGATGTGCTCCAGCCCCAATTCGTCCAAACTGGGTATCAAAAACTCACGTAACATGGTTCTGTAGCGTTCTCCAGTGACAGTTATCGCATTGCCTCCAGCGTCTTCGAAAAAATAGGGTCCGATCACTCTGTCAACACAGATGCCACACCATACAGTAACTTTTAGTGGGTGTAGAGGTGTTTCTTGAATAATGCGCGGATTATCAGTGCCCCAGAACCGAGTATTCTGCTTATTGACATGCCCTGAGAGATGGAAATGCGCTTCGTCACTCATAACCAATTTTGAAGGAAAATCATCCTCTTCAAGGTTGAGGTTTATGACGCGCTGGCAGTAATCTAGACGAGCTCGGTGGTCAGCAGGCAGCAGCTGATGAGTCATTTGAGTTTTATACGGGAACATCTTTAAGTCTTTCACCAAAATACGCTGCAGGGTCCGTCTGGAAATGCCCAATTGCGTGGCACGTCGCCTCGTTGATGTTTCTGGACACTCTTCCACATCTTCGCGCACAGCATTGATATTTTCAGCTGAACGGCCTGTTCTTGGTCTCTCAGACTTAGGTCTATCCAATGTTGAGCCAGTTGCTTCAAGGCGTGTGGCAAAGCGTCGAATTGTGCGACCAATCGGTGCCGGACGGTGGGGAAATCGTCGACGAAATTCACGTTGTGTTCTTATCACTGATGAATTATTCCGTAAGAACATTGACACAATTATTCCACGTTCTTGGGGAGTAAAACGGTCCATGTTTATTTTCAGTGTATTTTACATTTGTTCACTACACAATTTTCAACAACAGAATGACAGAAAATGTCATGTAAAAAAAATAAAAGTATTTTCTTTAGTGCCAGTACTTTTGCGCCACCCAGTACAATAATCGATTATCTCGCTTAAATGTCAACACTATTCAAGTTCGGAAAATAGGAAAACGAGTTTAAAACTTTTTATTTAATTATTTTTTCACTAAAGTTCTAGGAAAATATTAATCATGTAACAATTCATTAATGAATATATAACAATTACGAGGCAGTGTGATATATTTATACATGTTAAGGGCAGTCATTTAGCCATCTCCTTTGTTAAATACTAAGTGTATGTAAAAGTTTGTGGTCAAAGAAAAAACATCGAGAGAATAGGTGACGACTAAAATTCGAATTTGCATTTGAAATCGTAACTGCGTCTGCGCAGGATTAGTATTTCGAGTAGCTATGTGTACAAAAATTGTAACACATTTCATACTAATTTTCAAATGCATAATTTAAACACAAGAAATAAAAATAAACTTGCCGTTCCAACGTACAGGTTACAAAAAACTAGAGGTAAATGTTTGCGGGCAAATGTATAAATTTTTATAACAAGATTCCACATAGTGTAGCTGAATTGCCTTTTCATAAGTTCAAGGTACACGTTAAAAAGACGCTAATGAGTAAGGGTTAAATGATGCCAATGCTTGGTGTTGATTTGAGGATACATTCTAATTCAATAATTCATACAATTCTATATTGTATGATGACGACATAATTGTTGAAGAAAACGTAAATGTTGTTATTACTTTTGATAAAGCTGATAAATTTCTTGCGGCCATTCTTCTTATCAGCTTAAAAATAGGTCCTGAATGCGTGGTAGGAAAAAAAAATTGGACAATTCAAAAGAGCTTTCTATAAAGCCATATTTGAATAAAGTTCGTTTTGATTTTGAGCTTATTAGCGTGGCGTATATCTTCATAAATTGTAGCCTAGTGTTATTCTGATGTATAAGCTGTATTATTGTAAAGTTGTATTAAAATCAATTTACTAGTTTTTTATGTGAAAGAGTAACAGATATCATACAAACTTGCATGAAATAAAATAACGGCCAATTACCGGGCACTCGTTCCCTTTATTGTAGGCAAAAGTAATTTTTAATTTTCTCTAAAATAATCTATGCTAACAGTTTTATTGAAAAAAATATAATTACGATTATAATTGACGTTCTCTAACGTCAAAATCAAACAAGGATATTTGAAATTAAACTCAATAAATATTTCAGAAAACAACAGCATACCGAAGATACAAGGACGACGTCCCAGAAGAAGTGAAAAAGAATAGACACAACCGTATGCTGGAATTGTATAGAACTCGATGTCAATTGTTGAACAAAGAGGAAATAGGATGCGTCCACTTAGTGCTCGTTGAGGGTACGAATAAGAAAACAGGGCAAATCGTC
This sequence comes from Scirpophaga incertulas, assembly GCA_036419045.1. Lineage (NCBI taxonomy): Eukaryota > Metazoa > Arthropoda > Insecta > Lepidoptera > Crambidae > Scirpophaga > Scirpophaga incertulas. The sequence continues at coordinate 3,971,653 of CM071640.1, read as the reverse complement.
GGTAGGAACGAACTTTACATTAAGGTTGTTTTTAACCAAGAGGATATCTTAGCCGAAGATGGCGGGAGAAGGCAGGTGAAGCCGGGGGATTATGTTGCTGTGAAGATATTAGCAGCTAAGTCCTCTGTACTCAGCGGCCAACTTTTGTATCACACCAGTTTAAGTGAATTTTACAGAGAATTTAGTTGGGGCGATAGAAAAATAGCTAGAGTTAATTGTTGATCAATAAAGTATTAAACGAGTTAATTTTTCAGTTTTATTAAATAAAAAGACAGCAACATTTAGTCTGTGACACTTCAAAAGTGCATTTTTATTAGAACCAAACATACGATACAAAATTATTGCAAATCTATATCGTGAGTCGAATTCAGAGTTGAACCTTTAATGAGTTATAGATCAGCTATAAATTCGTTTCTTCTATTTAGTATATAAATGTAATCTTTTACAATCAGTTATGTCAATCAAACAAATTTGTCATTCAATCTTAATGTCTCCATCTTCATTAAAAAGTATAAAACGATTGTTTTTAAAAGTTATCACGGAAACTATAAAACTCAGTTTATATCAAGGCTTTCTATCAAATAAATAAATATACTTTCTTAACTCATTCACGCCGTACATAGAATATGATAAAAGTATAGACACATAAGGACTATGGAAAATGTGTTTTAACATGTCACAATACCTACTGACTCATTTCTGGTGACACAATTGGAGTGACAACTTGACAACGGGTATTACCCGTATATTGACGATCTTTTAATAATTGCAGCAGATTAAGAATGACACGTCTATTATATACTCTGACTTGATAAGTTATTATTAGAGATCGGATAATCGGATGCATATTTACCTAAAGTTAGTTTAAGACAAAGTATGGAAACGGCTTTTTATTGTTTTGTTAAATAAAAATCCTGGGATTGCGGAACTCACACTCTTTAAATCGGAAGTTAATTCAGAGATACTAGTCCATACTTACGCCCGGGCACCATTTCTGTTTTTTTATTCAATTACTTAATTGATTATTGTTTTAGTCAAGCTAGCTCACTACTTTCATATAACACTCTTCATGTAATAAATCGTACATTCATAAATCGCACGGGGAACTGAAACTAAACTTCATGTAAATACGTATGCATAGTTGTATAAATGAACCCGGAGTCTCGGTCTTTTGAAAATACGTGCTAATTTAGTAATTTTCAAACAATATCACTACGTTAAATTTGCGGTATTTTCCGGGATTTTTATTTAACAAAATGTATTTTAAAAAGCCGCTTCCATAATTTGTGAGCCAAAAATTAACTTTAGGTAAATATGCATCCGATTATCCGATCTCTAGTTATTATACTAGGGAAACAATTATTATCAATAAACGTTTATTGGTAAGTGGGCAGTTTTATGCGATTGCTCTCGAAAGTTTTCAAAATATCAGTTTTATAGCAAGTGGCGTTTGAAGTGTTTATAGGCTTACAGGCAAGAGATCCAATGATTATAAAAAAGATTGAATTTACATTATCAATTAGCTATGTTTAAAACAACATGAGCTGCTTATTTTACGCATTTATACTTATATTCAAATCCATCATGGATTAAGTAAGTTTAAATTGCAAAATGATTTTAGTTACGGCGACAAAAAAATGTGAAGTAGTAAGTTTCTCGATGATTGCGTATGTATGCTGCAGTAGAGTTCATATTCTTATAAGTAGCTAAGAGCACACACAACAAACAATAATTAAATTAATATAATTAATTAACACAATTAATACTAATATAAAATAACTAGAACCGTACTTCTCTACATATATATTTTATAAGTTAGAAATCTCATCAAGTCAATCAGCAATCAAAATGCACACAACAAAACAAACATTATTAAATTACTAAAATGTTAAATACATGGCATCTTTCTATTTTAATAATAAGTTTGTACTTTTGTTATTTCTCAAGTCTAATCCATTATTTTATAATATCATTCAGTGCAGCAACATTTGTGTAAATGTACTCAACAAAATAAATCGTAGCGTAGAAAAATAAACTGCTTTAGACAAAGCTACGGTAAATTTTGACGTGTTATGACTTAGATTAAGCAGTGCTCAAGATAATTGACTAAAATTAGCAAGTGACGTGTTTTATTATAAAATATCGAACGCGAGGTTCATTTTAGACTAAAACTATTTGCTTATAACACAGTCTGAAGGCACGCCTTAATAATGATAAGTTTACACTAAGCTGGAAGCTCCGATATGTGTACCCATTTTACCGTTAGGTACTACGTTTATTCTTTGCCCGGAGAGGTTGTCTGAAGTGCAACTTTCCACGTGGCCAGACAAACTCGGCGATGGCCCCTGTGAACTGCCGTAGACTTTCGTGCTGTACCCTGAATCGTTGTGAGACTCTCTGTCCGTCTGGCTTTGTGTTTCTGTTAGCTGAGTGTTTATTGCCAAAGACTGGAGTCGCGTATGCAGAAGACTGTGGTCTGGAGCGGGTTTTCTTGCAACAGGTACATCCCCTCTTAATGTGGAATACGGATGGTTATTTTGCCCATCATAATAGCCTCGATACTGATCGTTTTGATTTGTGATTTCTATTTCGGTATTCTGGTCCAAGTGATCGCTGTACGATTGAGGTATTCGTTCCATTTCTCGTAAAATATGGTCTTGCATCATGGCATCGAACACGCCAGTTTGGTGGTGGTAGAGTGGGTTTCTGTTCCGTGGTTGTATTTGTGGTAAGCCGGGTTGATTGTAATCCAATGGTGGTTGACAAGGGTTATATTGAGCAGGCGGCAAACCGTTGTCTATCATTTCTCTGTAAGGCATTTGGTGGTTAACCTGTCTGTTGGGTATGTCGTGGAAGTAAGCGTCCTTTGGTATCATTGGTCTTAAATCGTGAGAATAGGCCTTATTGGTCAGAGCTTGAGGCGCTGGTGACGGTGATTTGTTGGATATCGTCTCGAAATTTGGCAAGGGTAGAGTTTGGAGAAGGTTGGCGTTGCGCATGGGGCCAGGTTGATTTGTAGTCCTAATAGGGTTATCTTCTTCGTCGCTGCTCTCAGAATTGTTGCCGTTGTCCTTTGGCGGTGTGTGAAATGCTTTCCTCGTCGGGAATGGTATGAGATTATGTAAACTAAATCGTTTGCTTTTTGGCGGCTTCTCCTTCAGAATTGGTGCGGGACGTTGAGGTTGTTGTGGCATTTTAAGTATTCCTGGACAGGGTTGAGGATTGATAGAATTATTAAGATCGTCTTTTGTTTCAGGTGGATATATCTTCTTCGGAACAAGATACGGCTCTGGCGATTTACTTCTTTGTTGTATGTTTTCAACCTGAGCTACTAATTCCTGAACAGATTTTCTCGGTTCCCTGACAATATTACCTTCTCCCCATTCATGATTTCCTTGCTTTCGTAGTTTAACGTAACCGTCCTGGGAAATGTCCAAAGATTTTGCATTATTTCGAGCAATCACTTCAGACATTTCCTTATCTAGCATTGTTCTTTTTCTTATATCGTCTGCAGTTCTTTGTAGAACTTGGCTCTTCCAAACTGGCACATCGTGTACGCAATCATTTTGACTTCTATTTAAATTTTCTCCGTCTGACTCGCTCACTTTATAGTCAGATTGTCTGTTGCCACTATTTGGATTCGATAGCCGGCTCGTTGCGATGTATCGGTCATTAAAGTTTTGGTTTTCCATCAAAACGGGTGACTGTGATACGGATATCCTGTTAGCTTTAACGTGAATTTCTGCTGTAACATTTTGTATACGACTATTACAATTTGCATGTGACATACCAGTGTGCGGTGATCTTGAACTTGTGCTTGGTCCGGAATCTAGTTGATCAATGCTTCTCGAGTTCTGCATTAGGTGTTTTCTCCGTGGAACCGGAGGTGACTTTCTGCTATCTAAAACTTCAGTGCTCTTTGATGTTTCCTTACTAACATTCAAATCTTTGGCATTACATTCATAATGTTCAGAATTTTTGTTGAAATTTTTAATTAATTTATTGACTTTATTCCAATCTTCGGCATGGTTGTCTAAGAGCTCCAAACTTCTTGTTCTTTTTAAAGGAGGGATGTCTAAGGAGCCTTTTGGACTGAAGTCCAATTTCCTTACTCTTTCAGATGCCCTGAACATCATGCCTCTCGTTAGCCAATGCTCTAAGTGCTGGTGTCTCTCTTTACACATTGTTCTCTCCGCAGCCACAAACCTGGTCAACTCAGAGATTTGCCCCTGAGTTTTGATCTCCAGATCTGTTACCTTTTGGTCCAACCTCTCGTGCGCTCTGTCTATATGTCTTTTCAAGTCCTTCTTATCCTCGTTTAGCTTATCCTCCATATGTTTAAAGAATGGCGCACAATAGCATGTGTAGCCGGCCCCTATCGGGCCCTTTTTGATGTTTCCCGCCAGATCGAGAAAGTATTGTTCTCCTTTCCTAAGTTTTGGTTTGGGGAAGTATTTTGGGTCTGGGTAATAATGGCAACCGTACGGCGACCATTGAACCGGAGGAGTTTCGAAATGGACGTTTTTCTTTTTTTTATCTTTGTTTTTCTTTTTACCGCTATCGGCTTCGTCTATGCCTCTTTCTTTGCTTTTATCCCGTTTTTCTTTCTTTTTTGGTTGTTTGGCGACAGGTGTGTTGAGGATGGCGATGATTTCGTGTAAACCTTTTCTGGCGGCGATGTCGCGCGGCGTCTCTCCCTGGTGGTTGCGCAGAGCCTTGTCGCAGGCCGCCTCGAGCAGGATGCGCGTGAGCTTGCGGCGGCCCATGGCGGCGGCGATGTGCAGCGCCGTGTCGCCGTTCTTGTTCTGCTCGGACACGCGGCACTGCGCCGAGATCAGGATGCGCGTCACGCCCGCGTGCCCGTACCGCGCCGCCGTGTGGAGCGACGTGTCGCCGTACTGGAAGGAATACACGAGGAATTAAATGGATGCCTATTTAAGCTTGTTTTATTGTCAGTATTAAAATCGAAATATTATTCTTTAAATAGGATTTTTACTAATACATTTTACACGTCAAAGATGCTACGCAATTGGGTCACAAGTCTACGGCAGGAGACCTTGTACTGGAAAGAACCAGCAAGGGCAATTATTTTTTCCCTTCTGTATTTTTTCTGTATTTTAATAATTCTCGAATTTTTATACAAGTCCATATTGTATCTATAAAAGCTATAGTTTCATTGTGTTATCTGCATATTCTTTATTATTCTTGCGACCGCCAAGAAAGAATATGCAGTAGCGGTCTTCCTGGATATGGAGAAGGCCTTCGACCGCGTATGGCACGAGGGCCTAATCTATAAACTGCAGCTAACATCTTTGCCCAGGAGGACCGTAAAGACAATGGCATCCTTCCTGCACAAGAGGAAATTCCACGTGGCCGTAGAGCACGTAACCAGCAGCGACAAGGACATCAAGGCCGGGGTAAATAAAAGCTATAGTTTCATTGTGTTATTTACTGTAGTCAAAAATGTGTGGCAACATAACTATCGAGTTATTAAAATTAAACCCAAGCATTGTTATTATTTAAGTAATAACAAATCCTTAACAATGTAATAGACGATCTCTGTAGTTGAGTGGTTAGTGCACCGGTTTCAAGATCCCGGGTTCGAATCCCGGTGGAAGCAGATGTTTGTTTGATGAATGCGAGCATTTGTGCCTTAGTCATGGTTGTTGATATATACTTCTATCAAATATTATATGTATGTCTATCCATTACCATAGATCCCATAACACGAGCCTTCGGAGCTTACTTTGGGCTAGGTTAATTGGCGTAAGAATAGGAATAAAAAAATCGGGTGGGGCTGTGCCGGGACACACGGCCGTTGTTTTTAACGTGAAACGTGTATGTTAGGGAATCGCTTTTAATAAAAACAAGATTGACAGTGTTTCATGTATTTTAATAAAAAAACCCAATGTCACAACAGCGAGCTGACTATATAAGTGAAATATTCACACTACATTTTTGTTTTTAAGACTAATAGTTTTGTAATTATTAAGGTACTAGGGTATAGACCTTTTCGTTACGGTCCACTTTTTAAACCTGATACTCGTATGTTTCGGCGCGATTATAAAGACGTTTCACGTCAATAAAAACCCTTTTTTCATAAGAGCTTTTTGGACAATTGATTTAAATCGGTGAAAAGCCAAATCGGTAACACTATGTGGAACTTTGTTGTTAAAGGCCAGCATACTCACGTTGTTGCGCAGGTCGGCGGGCGCGCCGGCCAGCAGCAGCTCGCGGCAGGTCTGGTTGTGTTCGTTCTGGTTGTTGTTAAAGGCCAGCATACTCACGTTGTTGCGCAGGTCGGCGGGCGCGCCGGCCAGCAGCAGCTCGCGGCAGGTCTGGTTGTGCCCGTTCTGGCAGGCCAGGTGCAGCGGCGCGAAGCCGCCCGAGTTGCGCGTGCGCAGCCCGCCGGCCGCCGCCAGCAGCGCCGTCGTCGCCGAGTATCCCTTCCACGCCGCCTCGTGCGCCGCCGTGTTGCCGTGCTGACGGATATATAAATAAACTATAGCTAATCAATCAACTGTGAGCGTTGGTGGCGGTATGGTCTCGGTGTGATCCTGCCATGTACTATTGACTTTTTTAACACCTTTGCTCGTAAAGCTGATGTAATTCCACCGGTTTTAAATATGTAAAGCAGGTCATAAAAAACGCGTGTGTTACCAAAGCAAATAGTTAAGTTATAGTCCATACAAATTCCATAACAGTATTTATGTGCCATTTCGCGCGCCGTTGCTATTCAAATTTCGAACTAATCGCTGCGCGGCGCCAGTCAGTAGGCAGCGCTAGCGCGCTGTTAAAATGGCGTGAAAGCTACAGTGTGCATTCACGGAATGAGTTTATTTAAATGTGTTTTTTCTGTTTCCTCCTAAATGTGTTACAAAACGTTGTACGATATACGTGCGTATTGCGTATTGGTTATAACATGTCCGTCTCAATTACGCCTCCGCCTCGCATGCTATAACCATTACAACGCACTAATATCGTAATGTAGGTATTATTTCGTTATTGAATTTCATATGTCTGACGTTCCTGCGGTGAAGGAAGGATGGAGGCACGTCGGGAGCCTCCGGGAACGAAGACGATTTCCGGGAATCTCAGCTTCCGCTCCCCTGGCCGGTACAGGGAGCCCTCCTCGGGGAGGCTTCAATATCTCCCCCGATCTTCTTCACTAACGACGCCCCCCGGCCACAGAAGGGGCGTGGTCCTTCTTGGGTCACTGTATACGGATACGTTAGCCGCGGCGGCGCCGCAGCTGTGCTACCGAGCCCAGCGCCGGGATCGGCCATCTCCCGACCCCGCTCGGCGGCTTCCTTCTGGTACATCACTGCTTCACAGAAGGAGGTCACAACCTTATAGACCTGCTAAGAAATTCAACGGCGTATGCAGTCAACAAATCCGCACTGGGGCAGCGCGGTTGACTAATGCCTAATCGCCCTAACACGGTTAGTGTAGTAAGTTCGTGTTCCTCAGTAGGAACGTATATGAACTGTGATGATGTGTGCAGGTTGCCTCGCGATATTTTACTTCACTGTTGGATCAGTAGATTAATGTATACGTGAATTTCGAAAAACGAACATACATTGATGATGCACGGCATAATCGACCTCGGTCCATCCGACCCAAAGACCAACGTCGACAATATAACGGCACTGACGCTTACGCCTTTGATTTTTCTTAGGTTTCTTTACGACCTCCATGTCGAGTGGATAGCACACCGATGTCAAGGTGTCGCCATCTCTGAGGTCCCGGGTTCGAATCCCGGTGGGGGCAGATGTTTGTGTGATGAATGCGAGCATTTGTACCTTAGTCATGGTCATCATCACAGCTCATATACGTCGCCACCGAGGGGCTCGAGCCTACCCTAACTACGTTAGGGCGATTGGGCCTTAGTCAACGCTGGCCCAGTGCGGGCTGGTTGACTACGTACACCTTTGAATCGCTTCGCAGACGTACGCAGGTTTCCTCACGATGTTTTCCTTCACCGTAGGAGCGTGGGTTAAATGTACATATGAAATTTGGAACGAAAAAACAATTGGTACACGGCGGGGATTAGATCGCGGGCCTCCCGATCTATGCGGCGTACACACCAGTGCCGAGACCACAGCGACACCGACGCTTAGTCATGGCTGTTTATATATATTTCTATTAAAAAAATATATATATGTATATGTATGTCTGTCCGTTACCCTAGATCCCATAGCACAAGCCTTACAGAGCTTAGTTTGGGCTAGGCTAATTGGTGTAAGTGGAACTAATATTTATCCCAACTAATATTATAAATGCGAAAGTAACTCTGTCTGTCTGTCTGTCTGTCTGTTACGCTTTCCGCTTAACCTCACAACCGATTTTGATGAAATATGGTACAGACAATCTTTAGACCCTAAGACAGAACATAGGCTTTTTATTTCGAAAAAAGGGATGAAGGGGTTGAAATAGAGGTTGAAAGTTTGTATGGGATTTCTTAATTCTAAAAGATAAAACTATGAAACTTTATACTCGTATTTAAGCACTTGATAAGAAATCATTAAACATTTGTTCTAGCATTTTTGAAATTTCGACCAGCTTGGGGGTGAAATAAGAGTTGAAAGTTAGTATGTAAGTTCTTTAAATATCACGTCATATAAGAAACAAAAAATCGTTTGTTCTAGTATTTTGAAATTTTTACCCAGCGTGGGGGTCAAATAGGGGTTGAATTGAAGATAAGACCATGAATCTTGGTACCTTAGACATAAGGGACCAGGATTGACAAAAACTAAATTCACGCGGTCGAAGCCGCGGGCGGAAGCTAGTTTTATTTGTATTCTTCAGTGTAGTTAAAATAACATTAAATATATTCATTTAGGTGTTGCATACACCTTGTTATTAGAAGGCCAGTGCCGAGATCACAGCGCCATTAACTTTAATGCTGTGTCATAAAATCAAAAAATCTAAATAATCTTTATTCAACATAGACCTTTACAGGCACTTATTGACGTCAAAACAAACAAAACAAAAAAAGTTAAAAAAAAAACAAAAACCTTGTCCGTACGTACGAACGTACACTTCGTTTGTGGAATGCGCTCTCTGCCGAGGTTTTTCCGCAGGGCTACAGTATGGGGTTCTTCAAAAGGGGAGTAAATAGGTTTTTGAAGGGTCGGCAACGCACGTGTGACACCCCTGGTGTTGCAAGTGTCCATAGGCTACGGTAACCGCTTACCATCAGGCGGGCCGTAGGCCTGTTTGCCACCATCGTCGTATAAAAAAAAAAGAACAAGGAAAAAAATATTGACTCTACACCTATTCGGAAATTGGGAGAGCCTTCTCGAGAAGAACAGGCAAGAAACTCTGAAGGTCTATTTTTTATCTCCTCTATTCAATTTTAAAGAATAGCTTACCACAAGGTCCTGTTTGTTGGGGTCGGCGCCGTGCTGCAGCAGCAGCCGCACAACCTCCACGTGCCCGTCAGCAGCGGCCCGCTGCAACGCGGTGCATCCATTCTGCAATAGGAAAGTTTCACATGAACATGGACGGTCGTAAATTAGGCATAAGCAAAGGCAATCCTATATTAGCAACGCACAAAAGCACGTTGCCAGTGCTTTTCGTACAAAACTATTTGCACATCATGTATCATTAGTTCAAATCAATTTATAAATCAAATCAAAATAATCTTTATTCAACATAGACCTTTACAGGCACTTATTGACGTCAAAACAGACAAAACAAAAAAAAAGAAAAGCTTAAAAAAAACAATAACCTTGTGCGTACGTACGACAAGGAAAAAAATTGACTCTACACCTGTTCGGAAATTGGGAGAGCCTTCTCGAGAAGAACAGGCAAACTCAGAAGGTCTATTTTTTATCTCCTCTTTTCAATTTTAATAATTATAATAATATAATATAATAATACAAAATTAAGATACAATCATACCTAATATGATTACAGTCGTATGTATGTTTACATACATATATAAAACTAGCATTCTGCCCGCGGCTTCGCCTGCGTGGATTTCGGGATTGGGTCTATAGAGGATTAAGGGTCATAGCTTTTGCCCACGGCTACATATGCGCGGAAGTCGGTTTATGGCGCGAAGGTTTTATCTCGCTTGCCGTGGGACTATCCGTTTTTCCGAGATAAAAAATACCGCAAAACCTTGCTCAAGAATTACTCTATCTATTGATGAAAGCCGCATGAAAATCTGTGCAGTAGTTTTTGAGCGAAGCCTTTATTGCGCATCCCGTGGGATCTGTCGATTTTTCCGGGATAAAAAGTAGCCTATGTTACTCGGGGATGATGTAGCTTTCCAAAGGTGAAAGAATTTTTGAAATCGATCCAGTAGTTTCGGAGCCTATTCATTACAAACAAACAAATCTTTCCTCTTTATAATATTATTAGTATAGATTAATACAATATTATAAATAATGTTGTTACCAAACATGGCTCTATGAATAGTGTATATAGACCAGTGGTTCCCACTTTTTGTTTCGTAGACCCTTTGTCATGTTTCCCGGTTTTGGGTAGACCCTCTACTTACCTGATATTGAATGCCTACATTCTCACAAGATACAAAATTTTATAAACATATATAGGTTATACCTTTTTTACTTCATAGGGGGCGTTCAAGTATTACGTAACGCAATTTGGGGGAGGGGGGATCTCGTAAAACGTTACGATGCGTTACAGAGGCGCGAGGGGGTCTTTCTCACAACACGTTACGATGCGTTACAGAGGCGCGAGGGGGTCTTTCTCACAACACGTTACGATGCGTTACAGAGGCGCGAGGGGGTCTTTCTCACAACACGTTATGATGCGTTATAGAGGCGCGAGGGGGTCTTTCTCACAACACGTTACGATGCGTTACAGAGGCGCGAGGGGGTCTTTCTCACAACACGTTACGATGCGTTACAGAGGCGCGAGGGGGTCTTTCTCACAACACGTTACGATGCGTTACAGAGGCGCGAGGGGGTCTTTCTCACAACACGTTACGTAACATTGTTTATTTTTTAAATAAAAAAATTGGGAATTAAATCTCCCAAATTGGCAACCTGTTTCATTTACGTTTTATCTTCTTCTTCTCTCTTTTCAATAATATTTCACGGGGACTCCCTAGATTGTATTGTACGTCATTTAATGTTGTTTTCGTTGTCAGTATTCAATTATTTATGTTATAGGGGTACAGAAAATGTATACAGTGTGTTAGGGATCGGACTTCCGATACTTTACCAACGTGTTGTATGTTAAGTTTTATCGACAAAAACCTATACAAATGGGGGTCGCATCCCTCACCCCTATGAATGAGAGCTATTTTAAAATTTTATTTCTCGTATTTTAAGGAGTTTATTAAATCTTGCTGTTTTACGATTTTATTTGGTCTACATACACAAAAGTGGCCTTATTTCAAAGTTCATGAGCTGTGCTAGCATTTACCAATAAATTTGTTAAGAAATTCTTTACAATAATAAACAAAATCCTTTGATTTAGACGGAAAACTGGGTAAAATTATCTATTTTTTTTTAGTTATTGGGCTCTACCTAAAATTCCGGGCCCTTGACATATCATTTTTTTTATTTTAATTTATTGGCAATGAGTTGAGCTTGTAAATAAACCTAAAATAAGTACCGCTAAACAGGCAAATAGTTAAGAAACGGGTCTAACAAAACAAGTCAAAATTGACAAAAAAAAACCCTATTCATAAGAAGGTAATATTTCTATTGTGTGTGAGAGAGAGAGGTACTTTTACGATTAGAATGTGTTTCTGCAATGGGAACGCAGCCGCTGCCGTTGTGGAATACCAAAGAAGATTTCCAAGGCGACGCACAGCTCATTAACTTTAAAATAAGGCCACTTTTGTGTATGTAGACCAAATAAAATCGTAAAACAGCAAGATTTAATAAACTCCTTAAAATACGAGAAATAAAATTTTAAAATAGCTCTCATTCATAGGGGTGAGGGATGCGACCCCCATTTGTATAGGTTTTTGTCGACAAAACTTAATATACAACACGTTGGTAAAGTATCGGAAGTCCGATCCCTAACACACTGTATATAATGAAAATAAATAATGTATATGTCTTAATATTAGAAGATAGTATAATGCTAATAAATAGGTACTATCGGTGTTTTTTGAGATCTAATATCGTGGACCCCCAATTTTTTTTTCGCTGACGTAGACACCTTGCAGGTTATCATAGACCCCTAGGGGTCGATATAGACTTTGGGATAGACGATGTGGCGTGGCGTGTCGCCAAGAACTTTGTACTTTGTTGTATGATAACGACATAATTTATTGTAAATGTTGTTATTACTTTTGATAAACTAGGTGTGCTTAACAGAGCTAAGCGGTACTTCCTTCCGAGACAACGACTGCTATTATACAAATCGCAAGTCAGGCCCCATATGGAGTACTGCTGTCACCTGTGGGCGGGAGCACCTCGATACCAACTTGATCCTTTTGATTCGGTCCAAAGACGCGCTGAGCGTATCGTTGACGATCCCATACTCACATGCGGTATTGAGCCCTTAAGTCTAAGAGACTGTGCCTCTTTGTGTGTTTTCTATAGCTTATACAACGGGTTGTGTTCCAAAGAATTGTTCGACATGATGCCCACGGCCACATTCTACCATCGCACCGCTCGCCATCGGCAGGGTGTTCATCCTCACATGCTGGAGCCTAAATGGTCACGCACAGTGCGGTTTCAACGTAATTTCCTTCCGCGCACGCTCCGATTGTGGAACGAGCTCCCTGCTGACGCTTTCCCGGGGGATTACAGTATGGGGTTCTTCAAAAAGGGAGTAAATAGGTTTTTAAAAAGGTCGGCAAAGCGTTTGTGATGCCCCTAGTGTTGCAAGCGTTCATAGGCGACGGTGACTGCTTACCATCAGGCAGGCCGTAAGCCTTTTTGCTACCGTTGTAGTATAAAAAAAAAGCTGATAAGTTTCTTGCGCCCTTCTTCTTATCAGTTAAAAAATACGTCCTGGATGGGTGTTAGGGAAAACAATTTGGATGATTGAAATGAAATTTCCTTTGCCTTTTTGTTTAAGTCACTGAAGAAGCCTATAGAATTGTCGTTGCTTGGTCAAGTGCTAACTCTGGCGGTGATAAAAAGCGTAAACGTAATTTGTTTTTGCGCCGTCCCGCTTACGGTTCAATTTCATTTTTTTACGTTATGTCGTAAAGCTAGTAATTATATGATCTCGTCTTTTATGACGATTTTTTTTTGGAGGCAGGTATTACTTGTATCTAAAATAAGTGATATTTTGGACAATAGACTAAGGTCTATCAATACGTGTCTGTTCGTTTTCTGGTTAAATCAGTTGAAGTAATCGTTTACCAATAACAATCAATTATTAACGGACAGCGCTTTAACTGGTTATTGTACGTGGATCATTGTTAGCTATAAAACGCGCGTGCGGGCAAAGAGGAAAGCTTTCAACTTTAATATTTTTTGTTAGATTACATTAAATTAGATTTTTTGCTAGAATGTGTATGATCTTAACGTTAAGTTACATTATTCAACCGTGACCAGGCGTGCAAAATTGATACAATGGATAATATTACACACAAGTCATTATTAAATACAATGATTATTATTATAAAATTCTGATTTCATTATATATATATATACTTTTATCCTAAATTGTTTCTGTGTGAGAGTGTTAAGAGCTTGTAGAGGTGCTATTTAAAACAATTAGTAGTTTTACATATATAAAGGGGTCAAAAAATTCCAATGTTGCATACATACTGTTGCCGAACTTGCAAAAGTGCCGAACTATGCTCTAACTAAACAATAAATGAAATCTGTGGCAAATTTAATAGTAGGGGAGCGCAAGCGGGGATTTTTAAAGTGACTCGAGCGTGTCAGAATATTCCTCTCAACACACCCTACCATATGGAGGGTTCATACTTGGTAGTACATTAAAGGGTGTAAAGATTCTCCCTATATAATTTTCTAACACGGTCGAGTCACTTCAAAAATCCCCGCTTGGGCTATTACTATTATTATAACTGTTAATAAACGGAATTATACAATAAACTTATTTTACAACAGATACATGGAAACTCATATTCAATACTAAATTATTTACATAGCGAAATCCGTCACCAGCTAATTATTTGTGGTATATGACATTCCTTTATAACAAATTTCAAAAAGGTAATGGAAAGTGCTGTATAAATTTAGATTCCTTTGTAAGCGTCAAATGTAGCAAAAATGTAGTACGCCGTGACTTTTGGTTGCATAGATTTTTCACAGCTTCAAGGATTGCAGAGCTGAGTATTTGACATTTATTTCAACACACCTTCGTGCATTTCTAAGAAAAAGGGTCTTCAGAGACGGACAGCGAAGAAATCGGTTCCATTTTTTTTTAGTAATACAAAATCATAAAAAGGTGAATGAATTCTGAGCCAATTTATTGGATTATATGCAGAATATCAGACAATTCCAAGATGTAAATTGCATTTTATCAGATCAACGCATGTTAATTAATCATGATGTATGCACTTATGCAGATTAGCAAGATCTATGCCCACAATGTGGTCAGCGAGAATTAAACGCAAACCAGTGATTAAGCACTTTGAGTGACAGCGACTTCCTGCTTAGTAGTCTGTAGTATCCTTTCTCTTCTCCGGCTTCGCAAGATGTCAAATTGCCAGTTACTTTGTTATTTCTGCGTGTTACTTTCTTTATAAAAAATACTTCATATGAATTGAGAGAACTGTGTAGTTTTATTTAAATTATGTGAAAAAAACATTTGTTAAATAATTTGTATTTTTGATATTGACATAGATATTTTGGAAGAGGTCTTTCCATTATCGCTTAGAGTAGGGTTAAATAATATTGAACCAAAGACACCGTGCTGACAGTGTATAGCGCCATCTCGCTTGTACTAGGGTTTTTGTCATTTTAAGAGATTGTTGTAGGCCTATAGGTCATGAGTACACGTAACCGATGAGCATAAAAGTACTAATAAAAGTCGAGGGAGCTAGGTAAGTATGTTTGGATCGTCGTAAGAGGATGAAATTCTGCCTACTCCCATGTGAAAGAAGCGCGAGAAAAAAAAAACATTTAAATAAACTCAATATGTGAATTTATTTAAATGTTACCAGCGCGCTAACGCTGCCTACCGACTGGCGCCGCGCGGCGATTAGTTCGAAATTTGAATAGCAACAGCGCGCGTAATGGCATATAATACTGTTATGGAATTTGTATGGACTATAACTTAACTATTTGCTTTGGTAACACACGCGTTTTTTATGACCCGCTTTATATATTTAAAACCGGTGGAATGACATCAGCTTTACGAAGGTGTTAAAAAAAGGTTGACTTTAGCAGGATATAGAAGGTATATATAATTTGACGTATGGTCAAAGTAAAAACACAATTTAACTTCTACTTATATGTATATAGCGCATAAGAATTTTATGAAGTAATGTGGCCTGTTTTATATATGCATTTATTGTGGTTAAATAGTCTTTATTTATATAATATTAGCCTCAAGATCTGATGAGCAGCCTCTTCGTATACAGTTGGGTTACAGCTGTCTTTCATTTTATATCTGGCCCCACAGAATACCAGTGGTACTTATGTATAAATATTTGATATTTAGTTGTAAGTTCTTTTATTATTTTGTCACAAGTACCAAATATATTTTTCTTTTTTCTTTCACTTGCAGTCTTTTAGCGTATTGTCACTGAGCTTGACTTATTATATTATAATAAATAAGCTTTAAAATCTGGAGAGACATATTTTACAGAATTACAAGACAGATATATTATTTTGAAAAAAAAAAAAACAAGTGGCGTGTTTTTTATTTACTGTAAATGTTTTACATGATAACGAATAATAACAGAAATATCTCAAAATCAAAAAAATGTTTTACATTAATTAACCCGAAAGGATAAAGATAAAATCTAAAGCCATACAACTCTGCTTTCTAACTACAACTGACTTAAGATGTCACCGGACAACTAACGTAATTGATCAACAGCGGCATTAAATCGTTGATAACATCTATTAACGTCATATTTCATAATTAAAGGGTCTGTACAGTCTCGTACTGTACATATTATCATCTTGCTTAGATGCTGAGCAATATTTTACTGTGCAGTATTACCTTTTAAGTACTGAGCAATATTTTACTATGTCATATAATTTTAGCTGCGTTTTGCAACCTAGAGTTGTAACGATTAACTTTATTAATATTCTTTTTATGTTCAGTGTGCGATCAACAGCCACAGAGGAAGCATTAGCCAATTAACTTTACCCTTTACTTTTATAACTTTTATTAGTATTCGACAATATAAGTCAGTTTAACTTATGGTTATCTTTCTCTGTACATCGACCAAACTCAACCCCATCACATTCATATTCAAGTGTATCTTCTTAATGTATCCATATAGCTTTGACAGGCTTAGCGACACGTTCATTGCTGTTTGCTATGACTACGGACTCAACAACAGTGCCACAATGGCCGATAATTCATTTCGCGCAGTTACTTGCCGGCAGGGACGTAACAAGATTTTCTATAGGAGTGTTCCAGTTAAGCACAGCTTTACAGCATCTTCAACGTTTGAGCATCAATGACTTTCGTTAGGTTTTGGTGTTAACTATTCGTTCTGGTGTTGTGTAGTTCACTTAAATACTATGAAAAAATCTTGTTTCATAAAACAGTCCTCCTTGGCTCTATTATCAAATAAATATTTATTTTATTAAGAAAACATAGAGTTTATAACTTAAATAACTGAAGTGTTCACATATATATTAAATTACGGTCTAAGTAAGAATATATACAGATAAAAGTATCTATATAAATTATAGTTGATAAGATACAAACGTAAGATAAGCAATGAATATGGATAAGTACATGAGATATTCACATACATACATACATAAATACATACACTCACGCCTTTTTCCCATGGGGGTAGGCAGAGATTACGTCTTTCCACTTGCTACGGTCTTTACATATCAGTATCAGTGATTTAAATTTACTTGTATTCAAACTGAAGTTCTAAATGTCTATATGACCGTAAAAAATTATGAAATAAGTTTATATGCACAAAATAAAAAAATATATTTTTGACATCTGTCAAATTTAACATTTGAAAGTTTTTAAATTGAGTCTAACGAGGAAAGAAGAAAGAAGAAAGGGCTTAAAATAGAATGATTTATATGAACTGTATGTAGTAGTAGCCAAGTCGAGCGATTTGTCTTTCAATCATTCTATTAATTAGTGTGCTTTCGAATTCAGTTCTTACCGTTTTATTTATAAACAGTAACGTCGGCAGAATACGCTAGTTTCTAAAAAAATGTATCATTATTATTCATCAGAATTTATTTTTGAAAAGAGGCGATGCTTAAGCGAAACGCACCTTGTTTGGCTTCAAATGCAAGATTAATGGTACCAGCCTGTACGTGAGCGCATTGTAGAATTAAATATATATAGTAACACACATACAATTACAATAGTACTACACACAGGACAGACATAGCAACTGCAATCGATAATAATATTATGACTATCAGCAATAACTGACAATGCTTGACTGTATTCGAATAGCTGTCAACATCTAAATTTAAATTAGTTTGAGTTAAAAAACTTACATTACTTCCAGTTACATTACTTTCACCAACTCAACATATAATCAGGGTATTTTATATAACTGTAGACAAAACAGAGCCAAATATACCCAAGGTTTGCCTTTTAGTCTCGAAGTGATAACTAGACTTAGAGTGCTAAGAACAGTAAAGTTAGTAATCAAAACCAATATTTGAATTTAAAGTAACCGAAAGGCATTGTTAATTTATTTCAAACAACACTCCATTTCACATACCACAATAAGTTATCATTTTTTGTAGTAACTTTTTACCTCATTCAGATACAGAATAACTAACAAATTGCGAGGATCGATCATAGATAAAATAGAGTAGAGGAAAGTGCGAAAAGCAAACTATTGTCTGTGCCATGTGCCAAATAGTATACTAATCTGTGGTGTGTGTGCTAAAATGGCGCCAAAGAAGCGCAGGATTGAATTACACAGACTTCAATATAGGTATTGAGTAGGGGAGGGATGGTGTTCGCCGCCTTATGGCCTTGTATGGTCGCAAGACTGCACGAGGTCCTCCCGCTGCAGAGCTCTGCTCCGGAGCATGCAGCGGACAATGGCTATACGGATCGTGCGAGGTTACCGTACAATCTCGTACGAGGCGGCAACGGTTCTGGGGCGGTCCCCCCCTCACCGCACCGCGGCATGTCGGTCGGGGACGACGGGGGGAGTCCCCCGGCACCAGCACACGGAATGCACAGACGGGAGTTGCACCGACGGGCCGAGAGGGCCTGGCGTGGCAGCTAGAGAGAGGGGGCTGCGTGCGTCAGTGCGCCGTCGCCGTCGGTGCGGTACTCCCGCACTTCGAAGCCTGGCTCTGCGGGAGGGCGGAAGTCACCTACCGCTTGACTCAGATACTCACCGGACATGGTTGTTTCGGGGAGTATCTGAGTCGAATAGGGAGGGAGGACACGACACGATGCCACCATTGCGCATCCGAACTCGACTCGGTCCAGTATACGCTGGCGGAGTGCCCCGCTAGGGACTCCGAACGCCGAGTCTTGGTCGAAGAGATCGGGCAAGATCTGTCTCCGCCAGCGTTGATTGCGGCAATGCTGGCGGATGAGGGAGGTTGGAGGGCTGTGGCCTTCTTCTGTGAAGCGGTAATGCTCCAGAAGGAGGCTGCCGAGCCTTCTTCGAGCGGGATCGGCCATCTCCCGATCCCGCTCGAAGAAGGCGGCCTCGGGCGGCGTCGTACCAGGTTGGAGGGGAGGAGGCGGCAAGATCACTCCTCCCCGAGAAGGGCTCCCCTAGCGCACCCAGGGGAGCAAAGGCCGGGGGTCCTGAGATGCGACACTCGATCCTGAGGGCCCCCTACAACGCCTCAGGATAGCCATCGCTGAGGTTTTTAGTGGGTAGGCCTCCCCCTTCTGGGGAGGAGAGCCCCACATAACCACCGGCTCTCCGCAGCCGGGGTATGCAATTCAATGCATTTTCCTCAGCGAAACAAAAAAAAAAAAGGTATTGGGTAGGGATAATTTAAGTACCTATATCTTGATATTTAGTGATAAATTATGTATTATTTTGTCACAAATTCTAAATAAATATTGTTCTTATATTCGTTCGTATCGTAATATGCAGTTCGTAATGCAGATAGCCCAAATACCATAAGCATATTCTTATTTTGAAAAACAAAACACAATCGTATTTTTTCAATAAATCAACACTATTAAGATATTTATATGAAACTGTGGGGTTATTTTGATTTAATATAGTTAAATATATACATGATTTATACTTAAATATTATAAATATATTTTTTATTTTGTGTAAATGTACTATACGTTCAAACTGTATTTAAAAACTATTTCCTTTTTCTTTGTAGAAATTAAAGTGATCACTTTATTGCTATCTGGTAAGTCTATATTGAAGTACTTTACAACATGAGAAATGAAAAATAATTTTGATGCTTCATTAAATCAATCTTTAATCCGAATAAAAATATATACGTACATACATTAATTAAGCATTAAAAATTATGTGACGCGGTACGGCAGAAGGCCGTATTAACTTAAGAGAAAACATCAAGTCTGCGAAAATAGAAACAGAGAATTGAAAATGTTAATGATAGCCGTCGAAACTATACTCAACTCGCCAGTAAAGTGCGAGTGAGACAGAAAATACCTACGAGTGGGTGACAAAACCAACATTTTGTATTTCCATGTTCAATACATTAAAGCTGAACCGATTTGAAGATACGAAGAATAGTTTTAACTGTGTCCTTATGTTTTGCCCTTAAATTGGTCACGTAATAATTATTTACTGGATATCTGAACACATCGATATTGTCTCTACGTTCCATTCCTGTCTTCATTTTTTCTTTAAATTTTAATTTCTTTAACATTTTTACTTTAAACGTCATAAAGTTGTATCTATAATAAGCTTGCAAGTATACCAACATCTGAGGAACTATTTTACTTAAGTTAAGAATCACTTTTAGTTTTACCTTTAGTTTGCGTGCCAACCTAGACGTAACAACGTCAAAATAGTGCAAATCAAACAAGTACAAAAACCTTTGTTATGTAGAGTCCAGCGTACAAAATTAAAAAAGCAAAAACCGGGAACGTACACCGCAAAAGCGACAATGAAATAAATTCAACCTGGCGTCTCGGGCCGACCGCGACGACGCGTCGGCCATTAAATGTGAAAATTATGCTGAGACAGCCCCGTCCTCTTGCATCTACACACCATTATTTTTTATGAGAATCGAGATGGCCGGAAGAGTGCGTTGTTATTGCAATATTGGATTAATAAATATTGCAGTGTCGATCTTGAATATTTTTTGGATTTCGTCCTCTGTACATATCGATTCGTTGTCCGTCTGTCAATATATTTTTTCCAGGTACTTTGACACTCACAAGGAAATTAAAATCTTAAGGTTCTTATCGCTCGCTTGGAATATGAAAATTTGGCATGAAACAATTTCCCGTGATGTACAAACTACTGACTTAAGTAAAAGTTTGTAGAGCCGTCCTTATTGACTGTTCTTCTTATCATTATGATACGGTTCAATACCTCTTTTTCAGTTCAGCTGTTATGAAATATCTTCCCTGAAGATGTGAGAAACTCCCCAGGTAAGCCAGTTTTAAAAAATCTATTAGAGAAGCGAAGAATAACTAACAACAAATATAAACGTATAACAAAATACGCAAGCTTTTCTTTGCGGCTAGTATGTTTTATATTATTTTTATTTTTATCTCTCTTAGTGTATCTCTACATTACGAAGATTGACTATCAGAATAAACCCTAAGCATTAAAGTTTGAAAAATTTAATTAGTAACTAACGTTCAACATTTATCATTGTAAATAAAAATAAGAGTGACAGCGATCAAGAAGTGCTTTTTTTTGCGAGGGGAAATTATGCACCGTGACACCGCGCTGGCGAGGCGCTGCGAGGACCGGCCTACCCACTAAAACCCCCCGGTATCTCTAGGCCCATATCGAGGCGCGTGTGGCGGGGTGCGCTTTCGCGATTCTACCGCCACAACGATCAAGAAGTGACTATAGAATTTTTAAAAATGTTATTCTTCCATTTGCGGTATTTTTTAAAAAATACCGCAAAACCTTGCTCAAGAATCACTCTATCTATTGATAAAAACCGCATGAAAATGTAGTTTATGGGCGAAGCCTTTATTGAGCATCCCGTGGGATCTGTCATTTTTCCGGGATATAAAGTAGCCTATGTTACTCTCCATCCCTTCAACTATCTCCACGTAAAATATCACGTTAATTTGTCGCTCCGTTTTGCCGTGAAAGACGGACAAACGGACAGACACACTTTCCCATTTATAATATTAGTATGAATAATTAATACAGTAGGAAAAAGATATATGTAATATAGATAATTTTCATAATTAAAATAAGATAGGCTTAAGGACTGTGATTCCATTGCCAATAAACCGCTATTTAAAAAAAAACACATCGTGGGAGCGGTCACCTTTAATGGCTGGTCGATGTTATCGGTGCAATCTGTAATAATCGCGAATAAACACGTTAGCAAAGCATTAACGAGTAGATACGTGAGTAGATGGGTCGTCAGCAAGCCACTCATCTCGGGGAGTGCCAACAGCCTTGATAGCTTAAGAGAGTCACTTTAGCTGTCTGTAATTGCCATGAAGCCATCACCAGTCTCATTATGTCATCATTTCCTGTAATTGCCATTTCTAGATTAATTAAATGTTTATTTTTATTTATTAAGAGATAGCAAACAGTTTTATTACACAAACATAATTATAAAATCAAAATAAGAAAAAAATCATTCTCCAAATGGAATTTTTACAATCATTTTTGGACATCGAAGATGCTACGCCATTGTTACAACGGGAGACCTTGTACTTTTTTTTTCTCCCTGTATTTTTACAGAGTCATTAATTAGAAGCTGGCCACAGATAAATAATCTGAACCCAACTTCCTTTACAATTTAAAACAAGGTCACATTATATCTACTAAGTTGTTAAATTAAACCCAAGCATTGTTATCATTCAAATAATATTTAACAGTAAAATAAATATAAATATATATAAAAAAAAAACTCAAACTCATACAATTTACTTCCCACCCAAGGGCCGGAATGAACTTTAAAAATAGAACTACGAATGTCAGCTACGAACTGTCAGCTGTGAACTATAAAAAAAAATGCTGCCATGGCCATGTGAGTTTCTAAACAACCAGTGTGAAGTTAGCGCAAACTACTTCCAGCGGAATAAGCCGCAACAAACACGCGGTGAGTTCCATATTTAAAATTTAAACAGTCGACATAAATTGGCGGGATGTGAATTTATTATATATATCTGTGACGGAATTTGAAAAAATTCAAATAATCTCTTATACTAGTTAAGATTTTAATTTTAAAAATGAGTTCAAGCGATTCCGAAATATTGACACCAGATTCAATTAAAGACGAGGCAAATTGTGTTCTGCCTACTGATGGTCTACTGATATTATCATATATTATCAATAAATAGATTAAATAAACAACCAATGTTTTATTTTCCTCATATATTCGAAGTGAAAAGTAGTGTGTTTAACACGGGTAAAAGAATCAATTCCTTCTCGGACTATAGCCTAAATACCTCGGGATTGATTCTTTCCACCCTCGGTTAACAATCTACTATTTCGCATTAGAAAATTTTTGATAAGGAATTTAATTTTGTAAAAAGGGAAATCGGTAACACTCTGTGGAACTTTGTTGTAAAAGGCTATCCCAATTTATATTACGTAAAACCCGCTTAAGACGATTTCTCAGGGACATTACCAAAAACGCGTCTTAAGCGAGAAAGCGGATTATGCGGGATAGGGAAAATAAAAAAAAACGTACTACTTATTTATGTATGTATTTTGTGTAATTATACAATTATAAAGCCTTCAGCAATTTTACGCGCTCTTCCGCATATTATGGGGTCACTTATGGGCAGTTTTAAAGCTCGTGCTTGATGAAGCCATTCCACTAAAACATTTTTTGCAATTTATCAAACTTTCCTAACGTTTGCTTTTATCTCTGCACACAGAATTATACAGATTGGGAGATCTGTATTTTTCATTAATTTCTTCTCTGTTATTTAAAATGGTGCGTAACGTAGAAACTGGCAAGTGAAGCAAATCCGCATAATCGGCGATGTAGAGGCAACCAACACCCTCGAGCCTCTACAACTTCGTCGTGATATCGCCTCTCTTAGCGCCTTCTATCGGATGTTTCATGGGGAATGCTCTGAAGAACTCTTTAGCCTTATCCCTCCCTCTCCTTTCCTTTATAGAAACACACGTAAGGGTCTTCGGAGCCATCCGTACACTACGTCCCCCATTCCACACCGCACTAAGAAATTCCAAGATTCCTTCTTCTGCCGTACTTCCCGCACTTGGAATTCTCTGCCTGCGTATGTGTTTCCTACATCCTACAACATGGGTTCCTTCAAAAGAGGCGTGAAAAGGCATCTTTTAGGCCGGCAGGGATAGGGCAGGTAGGAGAGTGGAGTAAAGTCACTATCCTATCTGTCATCTCATTTGGACCTCTTTCACCGCTTAACATCAGGCGGGAGGAGGTCATCTGCCGCGCCTAGAATATAAAAAAAAAAAAAAAAAAGAAGTTCAGCAGCTAATTGGGTTTGATTTGTTGTTTGCGACTTTTTATCGAGACAATGCCTTTCGCTTAATTGTAGGCATATTGCAACAAACAAATGATGCACTTATTACAAAATTCAAAATTATAAAACAATCAGAGCCTGTGCGACACAACATGTAAAAAAAAAATGGCGATCGGCAAACGGCAAGCATTTCGCTCGGAGCGCTGCTCGGCGTGTATTAAACGGGATGACGAATCGTATTAAGCATCACCTTCGCCAAGAAACTGTCTTTACAGTTTGGCGTATATGTAATTTATATAACACTAGCTTTTGCCCGCGACTTCGTTCGCGTGGACTTCAGGTTCGTCCCGTCTAGTCTAGTAATAAGTAAGTTGTTTTGATCTATCTTGTAGGATTCAGTCAGCGTTTGCAATGTAAGCGCAAAAAAATGTGTTTTTTTTACGACCTCTGTAATGTATTTTTTATTTATTTTAATGAAATTTTTGGATTTTTACAAATAAATCATTAAGAGTTTGAGTACAAGATCTTTATTCCACAGGGAATTCAAACAGAATTCAATTCACTAATGTTTACTTTGCAACAATACTTTATACAAATAAATCACTAGAAATAGAAGTACAAAATCTTCATTTCACATGGAATTTAAACAAAATTCAATTCACTAATGTTTACTATGCAACAATATTTTATGCAAATAAATCACTAGAAATATAAGTACAAAATCTTCATTTCACATGGAGTTTAAACAAAATTCAATTCACAAATGTTTACTATGCAACAATATTTTATACCAATAAATCACTAGAAGTATGAGTACAAAATCTTTATTTCACATGGAGTTTAAACAAAATTCAATTCACTAATGTTTACTAGGCAACAATATTTTATACCAATAAATCACTAGAAGTATGAGTACAAAATCTTTATTTCACATGGAGTTTAAACAAAATTCAATTCACTAATGTTTACTAGGCAACAATATTACTGTCAATTCTATCAATTCATATACATAGAATGACTTAAAAATATAAAAGAACTTAAATTAATATAGGTACAGGCAGGGTTTATAGGTCCGTTTGATCGATATTGGTTTTAAGTTGAAATTTATAATGTAAAAGATTAAAAGAGGGTATTCCGAGGATAAAAAGAAATCAGTATTCCGGTAGTCCTTCAGAAGTCCTTCAGGAACTGGTCCAGGCAACTGGTAACCGTGGTTAGATGGCCGTGTTTGGGTTAGTTTACTCTCTGTCCTTGGCTTACCAAGTCGCCGTCTTCAATTTGAATTTAAGGTAGATCAGCGGTCTATTTAATGCAGCTGGGTGACTTGGAAGTCCCTGGGTGACGAGGGTTAATGTTCAGCCCAAATATAGTTCCCTGAAGATGACATGAATCATTTCAAATAACAACTCTCTTGGCATTTACTTTACTATTTATTAACTTTCAAAAGCGAAGAGTGTGATGTAGAAAATGAAAACAAACATGAAGATACAATTGATTCTAGAATATTACAAGATTTGATCTGGTTAAAATATTAATTTGTTTTATTTAAATCCCCATGTATGTAACGGTTATGAGAGGTAGTTAATGGATTTAATTGCATAAATATTGGTTTCCCACCAGGCATACTATGATGATTAATCAATATTTTATTGTAAAAGACCAAATTTGTTATATCAATTTACCACAGTTATTTTCTCTACCCACACTCAACGGATATTCAGGAAATGTTCTAGAACGATGTTTTAGGTATATGAAATGTATATATGAATCTCAGTTAAAAACTCTAAATATATAATAAAAGAAAGAATTATGAAAATTAGGTACCTTTCTTTCGGGATGATTGTCTTTTTTTCTCTAATTTATATTCGGTGAAAGCAGATCTATTTCGTCAGTCTATATATAGACTCCTTCTCTTTTGTAGCAGAGCTCGGCCTCAACAGCCGAATAAAGTATTTTCAATAATTTAAATTAGAACAGTGAATAGTTAAGTTGTTACTTATTGATCACAGCTATTGATCCAAACCAAAATATCGCTAATCACTGCCACAGACTAGTGTGTATCATTTTATTTTTATTAAGTTTTTAATTTTTTAGTTAGGCAAAGGACACAATCTATGCTAGCCCGAGCAATCTAGCCTGACTATGTTAATCTGTAGAAGGATTAATATTTCTTTATTAGTCCTCACAGCTAGGTCTAGTTTACAGACTCAATTGCCACAGACAAACATTTGCCTGAGGAATAATAAAAATAAGGTTAAACGACTACACTTATGATGATCAATTGCGATTTAACTTTTCATTGACATAACACTATTCTTTTAAACTACTAATTGTGACATTATAATATTTTAATATTTTTTTAGGGGGAGTGTGTGGGATTACTGATTAAAATACTATCTTTGTAGACGACGCTTGGCTAGACTTGGTTGCTTAATTTGCGCCATAGATAATGGTGTTAGGATCATGATTAGCGGTCCACTCTATGGAACTGTCCATGTCATCTATTAAAATTGTCAATGTCAAAGTAACAATTCGACGTAAACATAACCAATGCGAGATACAATTGTAAAAGTGATTTTAATCCATATGAATAAAAAATGTCTTTAATAGTAGTTAAAATCAGTGAGAAAAACAGTGTTACACCTCACATTAGAAACCTCAAAAATTGTAGCCTATGTGTTATTCTGATGTATAAGCTATATTGTGGTAAAGTTTCATTCAAATCCATTCAGTAGTTTTTACGTGAAAGAGTAACAAACATTATATTATAATTCGCAATATTATCATGCCTTGAGTTCATTAAAATGACGATAACTTTTTTTTTAACGAACCGATTTTGATGAAACAAAGTTTAGATATTATTCTGAGTTAAAACAAAGCAAATAGTGAAAGTTTCAAGCAAATCGGTTCAGTACTTTCGGAGATAAACGTGAACAAACATACAGACAGACAGACAAAAAATTCCAAAAAAATTTTTTTGCTTTCTAATAATCTATTTAAGTGCCCCTCTATCCATTTCAGTCAAAAATACTAAATGTACAGACAAAATATTTTTACTGTCTTATTATATGTATAGATGTGGATATTTGTGGATAAATAAATTAAAAAAATAAATTAAGGGAGTGGTGTAAGGTGGCGTATTATGCGAGAAATCGTATTAAGCGTGATCGCCTTAAACGGGTTCTACTGTATATATATCCTTTTTTTTTTGAGGGGTGGAAATGCGACCTTGTGCACCCTGACACCGCGCTGGCAAGACGCGGCCGTGTGTGGGGCTCTCCGGTCAAGAGGACCGGCCTACCCACTAAAACCCCCCCGAGTTCTCTGGGCCCATACGGGGTGGGGTGCGCTCTCGCGATTCGACCGCCATGTGTCCCAGGGCCGGCTCGACCAAGAGTTGGTCAAGCCACCGCCAAGGGAGGGACTGTCCGAGAACCCCTGGACCCGAGGACCCCTGCACCACGGCGTGCGCGCTTAGCCGGGCGCGCACGCCGCCTCACGGCTGTATATATATCCTAACTAGCGGACCCGACAGACTTCGTCCTGTCAAAAAGATTTGTACAGTGGCAGTTTTTTGGTACTAATTATTTTATAGATAATGTCGCATAGCTAACCAAATCGCAAAAAAAGTCTAAATGACCTATTACATTTTGTGGCTATTCAATTTTGGAACGTGACATTAAATCCTCCAACGATGTATTCTGTGCTCCAACGCACGCACGCACACTGTTTTGATAGATATGATTGAATTTCAACTATATGTAGCGTTAATAAAGCGCAAATTGACTCTTTGATATTAGGAACACACCTTCATTGCTTAGACAACAGTGAGTGCTTGCAATATGAACTTTATACAATAACAATAAAGCTCAATTCGACTGTACGTTTTAGTTAGAAAACGTTTGCATGGGAAAATAAAAGGGCTGTATTACGGTACGGTATTTCCGATAATTATTCGAACTTTCCTCATTGTAAAAACTCTCCTTGAACTTCAACGAACATTAACAAAAAAGAATTGGCCAAATTGGTCCATGCGTTGTTGAGTTATGAGCTTACCAACACATTTTGCGATTCATTTTTATATATAAGAAGATATATTCCAATATATCCCAATGTTATTTGGGCTCGGCACAATATGCCTTCCTCTTCCACTCTCTATCTATACATATAATAAGACAGTAAAAATATTTTGTCTGTACATTTAGTATTTTTGACTGAAATGGATAGAGGGGCACTTAAATAGATTATTAGAAAGCAAAAAAAATTTTTTGGAATTTTTTGTCTGTCTGTCTGTATGTATGTTCACGTTTATCTCCGAAAGTACTGAACCGATTTGCTTGAAACTTTCACTATTTGCTTTGTTTTAACTCAGAATAATATCTAAACCACCATGTCTCCCAATTCCGAACGCAACTAAAGTGGCTTCCTATTCGGCTTCGGCGTAATGTGCACATCCTTTCTTTTCTTTACAAAATTTTGAAGGATCCCCAAACTCCTGCTTATCTCCGCTCCCGCTTCCAATTGCTACCTCCTCCTAACCGTCCTAAACGTTCTTGTATAACAAGAATGCTTGAGCTTCCCGTTACTAACTCCCGTTTCTTCTTTCACTCGTTCTCCGTTCATGCCGCTCAACTTTGGAATAAACTCCCAACTAATATACAAAACTGTCCATCCATATTTTCGTTCAAACGTCAGCTTAAAAATTATTACCTTTCGCAAATCAACACATAGGTAACGTATGTCATTATATTTCAACAACTCCATCGTTTTGTACTGATCTGTAAATTTTTTATTGTATCTTATTTATATATTATTTATTATTATTTATGTAATGTGTATGTAATATATCTATTAATATTTATATATTTGTGTTTAATATTTATGTATTAATAATTATGTATGTATTATATCTATTATATATATGTAAGTATGTATATACTGTATAGGTGTTATCTTTTAGATATACATATTGTTAAAATAAATATTTAATTAAAAATTAATACAAGATTTGAATACACTTGAGTCATCTCACCATTCTACTACTTCCACTACTTAGGGCTGACTGGAAGAAATCTCTTTTAGAGATAAGTCCACCTTTTGTTTACTTTAGTCTTAATAACAATATTATTTACTACGTGTACAATAAAGTGTATAAATAAATAAATAAATAAATAAACTTTGTTTCATCAAAATCGGTTCATTAAAAAAAAAGTTATCGTCATTTTAATGAACTCAAATAAATAAAACTGGAGTGTCATCTGTGAAAATTGAAGACGGTGAAATTTTAATCAAAAGTACTGTGAAAATAGTATTTGTGGAAAAGCTCATTGTTTTGTGCCATACTATACATACATACTAATATTATAAATGCGAAAGTAACTCTGTCTGTCTGTCTGTCTGTTCCGCTTTCACACCAAAACTACTGAACCGATTTAAATGAAATTTGGTACACAGATAGTCTGGAGCCTGAGAAAGGACATAGGCTACTTTTTCATGCAAAAAAGGTTGTAAAGGGTTGAAAAAGGTTGAAAGGAGGGATTATTGGTTGTATGGAAATATTGTTAAAACTACTGAACCGATTTAAATGAAATTTGGTGCACAGATAGTCTAGAGGCTGAGAAAGGACAGAGGCTACCTTTTAAAGCAGAAAAGGGTTGTAAAAGGTTGAAAGGAGGGGGTGAAAGGTTGTATGGCAGTATTGTTAAAACATATCCTTCCTGTGGGAAATTCGAATATAACGCGGGCGAAGCCGCGGGCGGAAAGCTAGTCTATCTATATATGTCTATCACTCGCCATTTCGACACTTCGTCAACATATCAAAATTCACACAATCCATCCTTCGTTTCTTCGGTCTTTTTCTCCCTACACGCACATCCAGTTTCATCTCCATTACTTTCCTAGCAACATGATCATTCCCTCTTCTTAATACGTGACCATACCAGGAAAGTCTTCTTTCACTCAATTTTTCAATAATAGGGGCTACTTTCAGGTCTTTCCTAAAACATTCATTCCTCACTCTATCCTTTCCTGGCACTCCATATTAATCACACATCCATTTGAAAATACGCGTTTCAGCAACATGCAATCATTGTTCATCCATCCGCTTAACGGGTCTATATTCCGATCCATACATTGTATTATTGAAGTAATTGTATTATTTTAAGTTTTGAAATAATCTCTTCAGAGTTTCTTACTTTTTCCTCTCTTAAAGGCTGTCCCAATTTCCGAACTCTACGTACGCTACGTAAGCTCTTTGCGTCCTCAAATTTCTTATTTGTTTGTATGTTAACTAGCGACCCGCCCCGGCTTCGCACGGGTGCAGTGAAAAAATGGTTATGGTGGGTTATCCCTAAGAGATAGACATATACCATCGCGGACTTTTTTGTGGATTTTTGTAAGTTGTACAATACTGTAGTACATTATTTTGGTCTATCTCGTAGGGTTCAGCCAGCGTTTGCAATATAAGCGCAAAAAAACGTGCTTATTTACGACATCACAATAGAAACCTTTAAATTTATCAGTGTTTCTCTACTATATTATGCATTTATTATACATACAAACCTTCCATCCAAAGAATCACTCTATCTATTAAAAAAACCGCGTCAAAATCCGTTGCGTAGTTTTAAAGATCTAAGCATACATACGGACATACAGCGAAAGCGACTTTGTTTTATACTATGTATTGATGATAAAGTATGTTAAATAAATATTATTTTGATTTAATTAATGCAGTTTCATAAATCTGGCATGCTGTTGAAAAATTTCTACGAAATTCTAAGATTTCTAAGAAAACTTAACGAACGGTCAACAATGTTATTCTGCCTAAGTAATACCTTTTGATATATGGAGCCATTAATATTATTAATTTTTATTCTAAAACACAGCACAAAACCAGCCTTACATAAAGACACAAATCATTTTTTTCCCAGCTTGATATATGGACGATAAATGTTTTGAATTACGCCGGCGTAATTAAAAACACGATAAGTCCGTTGACATCAAAATGGCGGCCAGTTATTATATCAATCATTAAGCGACCACAATGTAGAGCCAATCGAAAAGCTCGTTCTTGTTTCGCGAGCAACCTTTTTTTAATCAGCGGCCATCTTAATGATTATATGTATTTATAACTACTGACTATTTATTCCAATAAAATATATAGAGAATTTTGCCGGTGTCAAGGTATGTTAAGTTCTGGTACGATTAAACGAAGCTATTAAAAAATATTTATCTGGCAACACTATCTCGCTACTAAGCTAAATAATAAAAACTTTCATACTTTAATACATTGTTTGGCTTACTAGCTTCCGCCCGCGGCTTCGTTTTTGTCAATCCTGGTCCCTTATGTCTAAGAGACTCTTACAGGGGCCAGCTTCACGGTTTTGTAGTTCCCGTTCCGTTCGAATTTCGGGGATTCCGTTTGTAGAAAACTCTGCACATCCTATGAACCTACGTACCAAGATTCATGTTCTTATCTTCAATTCAACCCCTATTTCACCCCCACACAGGTAAAACTTTCAAAATGCTAGTACAAACGATTATTTGTTTCTTATGACGTGATATTTGACGAACTTACATACTAACTTTCAACCCTTATTTCACCCCCTAGCTGGTCGAAATTTCAAAAATGCTAGAACAAATGTTTAATGATTTCTTATCAAGTGCTTAAATATAAAGTTTCATGGTTTTATCTTTTAAAATTAAGAAATCCCATACAAAATAAAAAGTAGCCTGTGTTCTGTCCTAGGATCTAGATTGTCTGTACCAAATTTCATCAAAATCGGTTGCGAGGTTCAAGCGGGAAAGCGTAACAGACAGACAGACAGAGTTACTTTCGCATTTATAATATTAGTTGGGATTTAAAAACAACGTTTCTGTAGTTTTCTACAACATAGCAGAATTATAACTTAAGAACCGTTCCGTTGCTTACATGTTACAACACTTGTCATGTCAAGCATTTGCTATCTCTGGAAACGTGCCGTACCGCGCCGAGCGCAGATCTAATAAGCTCTTCAAATTAAGCTCCAAGTCAAGCTTTAAGAGACGGGCAACACTTTACAGCTACGGTACTAACCTCGTCTAAAATTTATAGTCATTGAGATTTTTAGACAGGCTTGGGAAGATAGTGTATACCGTTAACAAATTTTATAATATCGTTAAAGAAATAAACGACGACCTGAACACGTCGACGTTGTGCAGGTATCGCTATATCTGAGGGCCAAGGTTCGAGTCCCAGTGTTTAGAGAATCCCTAAAAGAATTGTTCAAAGAAATTAATATTTTAACTTTAGCTAGTCAATATATATATGATAATTTAGTTTTTGTATATAGAAACTATAATAAATTCAATAAAAACAGTGATCTACATAATGTGAATACTAGAAACAAAAATAAACTTGCCGTTCCAATGTTCAGACTCCATAAAACTAGCTGTTCGTTCTTGGGGAAATGTATAGGTATCTATGTTTAACAAACTTCCGCAAAGTGTCATTGATTTGCCTTTACGTAAATTTAAAATCCATATCAAAAAGACAATCATGAGTAAAGGTTATTATAAAGTAAGTGACTATCTAAATGATCACACTATTTGGGAATAGGGACACTATTCATAGAGCCATGTTTGGTAACAACATTATAATATTGTATTATTTTTGTATGTAAACATACATACGACTGTAATCGTATTAGGTATGATTGTATCTTATACTATATTGTATTTTTATATTATATTATTGTAATTATTAACATTGTAAAGAGGAGATAAAAAATAGACCTTCAGAGTTTCTTGTCTGTTCTTCTCGAGAAGGCTGTCCCAATTTCCGAACAGGTGTCGAGTCATTTTTTTTATTTTTTCCTTTTTTTTCCTTATTCGTACGTACGGACAAGGTTTTTGTTTTTTTTTTAAGCTTTGTTTTTTTGTTTTGTCTGTTGACGTCAATAAGTGCCTGTAAAGGTCTATGTTGAATAAAGATTATTTTGATTTTTGATTTTGAGTGGGGACAGATGTTTGTGTAATTAACGCGAGCATTTGTACCTTAGTCACGGTTGTTAATATATTTCTATCAAAAATATTTATGTATGTATAATATATGTATATCTATTCGTCACCCTTGACTCCATAACAGAAGCCTTATAGTATTTACTTTGGGTTACTTTAAGTGAGTATTTTGGTGTGACAGTAAAAAAATATTTATTTATTACTAGCTTTCCGCCCGCGGCTTCGCCCGCGTGGATTTCGGGATTGGGTCTATAGAGGGTTAAGGGTCATAGCTGTTGCCCACGGCTACATATGCGCGCAAGTCGCTTTATGGCGCGAAGGTTATATCGCGCTTCCCGTGGGTCTATCCGTTTTTGCGAGATAAAAATACCGCAAGACCTTGCTAAAGAATCACTCTATCTATTGATGAAAACCGCATGAAAATCTGTGCAGTAGTTTTTGAGCGAAGCCTTTATTGCGCATCCCGTGGGATCTGTCGATTTTTCCGGGATAAACTCACTTTCCGATTTATAATAATAGTAGGGATTACAAACAGATACTTCAATTTTATTTATTTGTATAGATAATTGCGCTGTAAAGTCCACAATTCCAATAGTATTGAGAAATAATTTTATAATGCACGTTAAAAAAGTGTTCCAATTGACGTATTAAAGACAAATTAAATCAACTATACATTCTGGTAGTATGGTAGAAAAATATTTTGTTCAGAATAAATAAGACATCCCAATAACATTTTGAGAGCTAAATCAGTTTTATTGTTATATAATTATTATATTTATATTCAGACAATGAACTACCATAAAATAATTAATTACAAAAGTAAAGATTAAAAATAAACCTTAAAACTGAATATAGTGTTATTTACTACTAGCTGTAATGTACGTAGAATTTTTAATGACTGAGAGTGTTATATACGTAAGAGTAGACAAATATAATCAGAAAGCTTCGAACTGCTGAGCTATCGGGAGTTACACGTGCTATTGTGAGTCAATCATAAAAGATAGACATATGCTTTCGTGGGATATTTTTTAAACAATTTTAAGGAGAATATTTCCGTCATACATGATTTCTGTGTAGCTTTAACCATTAAGGTTGCACACATGATGGAAGCTTAAAAAATTGTTCTCCCGTTTTCCCAACATTTCCGTTCAGTGCTCTGCTCCTACTTATTGCAGCGTAATGAGAAGTATACTATAACCAGCTCAGGAGTATGAAAAATAATTGTACCAAGTTTCTTTAAAATCCGTAGAGTGCTTTTTGCTTCTATTACGGTTATACAGACAGTCAGACAGACAAAAAAAATACTGATTGCATTTCTGGCATCAGTATCGATCCCTAATCACCCCCTGATAGTTATTTTGGATAATATATTTCACGTACAGAATTGACCTTTCTACAGATCCTACTTACTATTATAAAGGCGAAAGTTTGTATGTATGGATGTTTGTTACTCTTTCACGTAAAAACTACTGAATGGATTTGAATGAAACTTTAACACAATATAGCTTATACATCAGAATGACACATAGGCTACAATTTTTGAGGTTTCTAATGTGAGAGCGTAAAAAAAACATCCACGCGAACGAAGTCGCGGGCAAAAGCTAGTTTATTATAAGTATAGATAGTAATAATATTTGATAATGCAACTATTGAGTTATTAAAATTAAACCGAAGCCTTGTTTTCGTTAAAGTAATTCTTAACAGTCTAATAACCTTTTTTCATATGAGTATTTTTTACAATTAATTTAGATCGGCGTTAAGCAAATCGGTAACACGACATCTGTAATAACCAGTACACAAGTAAACTGATAACTAGTAGTTAAAAGCTTAGTACCAACAAGCTCCCTAAAGCTTTTAACACAAACACAAGCAAACGTAAGCAATAATCATCAAATTAACGACACTGCTGAACTTAACCCCGAATCACCTTAAAACTTACATTTCACGTCGTACTAATAACAGATAACTCAGGCGTTAGGTTGTAAATGCAATTCAAAGTGACAGAATAAGCCATTAGTTTTAAACGGAATCAATTAAGATGTGAGCGGCTGAATGTTTTTATTACGTTGTGATAGAGTTCAGTATAGCGTGAATTAATAGTTTGTATAAAAAAATAAGCATTAACGTTTTGTAGAAACGATAATATTTTCACAGACAAAACATACGGTGATGTAGCAAAATTGTATGTTATTATTAGAGATCGGATGCATATTTACCTAAGTTAGTTAGTTTAAGACAAAGTATGGAAACGGCTTTTTATTGTTTTGTTAAATAAAAATCCCGGGATTGCGGTTTTGGATAGCCGGATGTTTATTTATTTACCTAATTTAGTTTTTGACAAAGTATAGAACTGTCTTTTTATTTTATTTCCATAAATAAAAATCCCGGAATTCCTGTACTGTAGAACATTTTGGTAAATACGTATGCATAGTTGTATAAATGAACCCGGGGTCTCGGTCTTTTGAAAATAAATACCACGTGCTAATTTAGTAATTTTCAAACAATATCACTATGTTAAATTTGCAGTCCCGTATTTTCCCGGGATGTATTTTAAAAAGCCGCTTCCATAATTTATGAGCCAAAAATTAACTTTAGGTAAATATGCATCCGATTATCCGATCTCTAGTTATTATTGAACAGAATCGCTAGAAACCTTAGCCTTCTTTAAATGTGCGTAGGGAAGTGACGACCCCATCGCCCGCTGGTAGGGCATTTAAGGCATTAAATTATAAGGTATTAAGGGTATAACTAAATAAAAAAAAATATTTTACTCAAAAGATATATCTACTTTCCGATATTTATATTTAAATAAATTAAAATACAATTATGAGGTTGTGCTACTAAAACTTTTCATTTTTTGTAATTGCAATATTATTATAAGTAAATGTGAAAAATAAAATTTTATATAAATGTAATTATTTATTTATTTTAAAGTACTAATCCTATTACTATTATAAAGGCGAAAGTTTGTAAGTATGGATGTTTGTTACTCTTTCACGTAAAAACTACTGAATGGATTTGAATGAAACTTTACCACAATATAGCTTATACATCAGAATAACACATAGGCTACAATTTTTGAGGTTTCTAATGTGAGGTCGTAAAAAAAACACATTTTTTGCGCTTACATTGCAAACGCTGACTGAATCCTACAAGATAGATCAAAACAATTTACTGTTACTGTATTGTACAACTTAAAAAGGTCTACAAAAAAGTCCGTGATGATATATGTTTATCTCTTAGGAATAACCCACAAAAGGAAAAAATCGTTATATGTAGTTTATAGGAGCATACTGCAGTAGCTACCTATAGGCCTATGATTAGGGCTCTGCAGTGCTTAGTTACCGTATTTCTTACTTATTACTAGACTAGACGGGACGAACCTGAAGTCGTGGACTTCAGGTTCGTCCCGTCTAGTCGCCGAACGAAGTCGCGGGCAAAAGCTAGTCAGTCATAAGCACAGAACACAGAAAGAGGTTAGAATGGCGAACATGCATCGTTTGTACGGGAACCGCTGTCGCCAGTTTAAGAAGCCAGCGCTGCGTCTGTAAAGTCACGCATAACCAATCAGGAGAAGTACGCATCGCGCGATAACGAACTGAACCAATCACAGCACTGCACTCACCAGATTCAAATAATTCCGTCTAAAAACGATATTATTACCTTAGTGATTGACAAATATGAAAAATTATCGATATAAAATGTCGATAGCAAATTTAATATTACAAATATTTTCAATACTGAAAACGAAATATTACATTCATGTAGGTATTTAAAATTTAATAATTAATTTAATTGTATATATCTATACTATAATGATGAAACAAACTTATTAAGTGAAATAGATGTAGGTTGGAAGTAAAGTAAACTATATTTCTGTAAATCTTGTTTCCATAACAAACATATACAGGCACTTTTATATGTGTGCGATAGGACATTTTTCCGACATGTTCATACATTTTGCGATTTTGCAGTGGCTATCTTTTCACAATTTTATAATTTATTATGCCCTAGCTATCTGTAATATCATTCATTTAATACATTTACAAATAGTATGCCCAAATTCAATAATAGTTTTTATATATTTAACGTATTTTCCCTAAAATCTTATACTCAATCTCAATCTCTTTTATTGTTACGCTACTATCTCTGTCTAAGGGTTTTTAATCAATATATGTATTATTATTACATACTATATGTTTTCTTCCTGCTATGGGAACCTATTCTATATACTTTATTTATTTCCTAAGCTAAAACTTATCTTTATTTATCAACTATGCTTAGTGCTATTCTCACTATTATTCCGCCGTTTAATATGTTTTATTACTATCTTAATTCTATTATATTATACATTTTTATTTATTAACTATTCTATCCCGAACACATATTTTAAATTAATTTGATGATAATCTTGAATCAGTAATTTTTTCTCTTTTTTTTGATATACCGTACATATACATGGGCCAAACTGGAACACGTTCTTTCAGTGTAAAATATCATAAATTTTTTAAATAACAGCAAAAAGCAAGAAGCCTGTTTCGCCGTTTTCACCTACTAAGACCCCTTAAGTAGTGCCTTGCAGCCATTCGTAATAAATTAGCGCAGTCGAAGTTGACGTCTGTCAATCGGACCCATAATTGCGACAGCTATTCACAGTTTCGAGAATATATACCAAAATATTACAATAAAATTAAATTTTAGAATTAACAAAAACAATAAAAATGCCCTGACAACCGTTAAAACAAAAACCTGTAGGCACGACGCCCTCGTACAGGCGGCGAACTCCATCCCTTGGTGCCCCGAGATTGGGCAGCAGGCGATGCAACGCGCCCGCCACCCTTTTGGCTCGGGGGACCAACCGCACGAAGTGCTCCTCGAAGCTCCAGCGAAGGCCTAATCACCCTAACGTAGGTAGGGTAGGCTCGAGCCCCTCGGTGGGGACGTATGTGAGCTGTGATGATGATATTAATTATACATGTATTTGGACATATTAATAATATTTCCACGGTCGCACACACCGATTAAATAAATAAATACTAAAAAAAAACTTAAATAAATACTTGAACAATCTTCCAACAAATGTTCGAGTTTATCACACAATCATTTATTCCTACCAGAATATTAAAAAATATATTTATCGATAAAACATAATGCGTACGTTTTTTGGTAAGCACAGCACTATGGCCTTTTACTACGTTTATTGCTGTTATTCAAATGCGTCGCTACCGAATTCAGTGTACTACATTACGCGCTTTGAGTAATGTAATTAAACGCATGCGCGTACATAGCCGGCAATGTATATTTTTTAGAAAAATATTATGTGTTTTATCGTTACGATCAAGCTTGGATAATTTTTTTGTAAAACGTTAGTTATTACGATCAAATTTGCTATTTACCGATGAAAAGATATTCCATCTTTAGCTACACTTGAGACCTGACTTCTTGCTTTGCAGGTAATTACAGCACAAGTAGGCATTTTCATTAATAAACGCGCAGCACTTCGTAAAACACTCTCCGTGATCACTCGTGACTGACTAAGCAACGCGTTCGCATTATTGGCCACAGTCATGATCATTTGATCATAACTGTGGCTCGCGTGCCACGCCTACATAGCCGTTCTAACCTCTTTCTGTGTTCTGTGGTCATAAGCTTGCTTAAAATATAACATTAAATGACAAAACGTAGTAAGGAACTTATCAGTCTTAAAGATCTAAGTTTAACAGTTTTACAAATAGCTTAACATTTTTAAGTGTAATATTTTTACGATAATGGCACATTTATAAATCACAGAATTGTAATCTTTAGATTCTTTCTTTCTTCTTTCTTTCGGCGGTTCTCGCACCAATACGGATACAACTTTTTGTCTATGGAACAACAACACTTCCGCCATCTAGTGAAAATTATTGCGATTTTATTCCTCTAAGTGAGTCTATACTTATGGAATATTCTGACACGATTAACTCAAATTTGGAAATAATGCAGTTGTGATGTTATTCTACCGGATGAGCGATATATGAAAAATGGAGGAAATTTATAGAAGTCAGTTGCCTAGAAAAGAGATGATACCCGCATATTTATAAGTTGCATTAGACTTAATCGAAAAACCTGCTTGACCGACTTGTGCTATTGACGTGCTCGTAAAAGGTTCTACCTATATTTAGCTATACAATTAATTGATATTAAATTAAAACTAGTCAAAGCGGCCCTTCATTGGATGGAACATCAATCAAGTCTCTCGATAAACAAATTTCTCGGCACTTATTATTTTGAGAGACGTAGTAGTTTTACATTGTAAATTCTCTGATAATAACATACTGCTTATTAAATGTAAATTTATGGTCAGTTTATGTAACGACTTACGGTTGTACGGTTGAGTTTCTGTGTATTTATAAAAGTATTTATGACCCGGCTTAACAGACATTTATAAATTGTAGAGCTTCGCCATGATAATATAAAAATAATAATTTTTTTCTCTGTCTCACAACTCACTTATTAAGATATAACGAGACTTATAATGTTATTTATTTTTTTATATAAAACACTTTATTGTACAAAAGGTAAGAATAACATAAAACTCAATTAGGTTAAAATTGGCGGACTTATCTCCAATAGGGATTTCTTCCATTCAAGCCATGGCCTAAGGCAAGTATTAAGGTAGTGGGGTATTTAGTATTTAGATACAATTTATTCAATATAAATTTTATAAATGTTTAATTTCTTTAAATATGTATGCCAACTGATTTTAAAGAATTTATGACCCAACACGGAATATTTCCATTGCTATATAATTCATTTACAAAATTATGCACAAACTCTGGAAAAGTGCCATTTTCGATATTTTCCCTCATTTTCTGTATTAGACGCATCTGAAAAGCAATATTATGTACTGATAATAAATGGCACGCAACAGTTTCCATAGTAACAATGCAATGCAAATACGCCCTTGTATAAGTTTTGCAAGTAGAACAGTTACAATCTTTATCAATAGGATTTAAATCCATGGAATATTTCTTCTATTTCAAATTCAAATGACCTTTGCTTGTAAGAGCACATCCAAACCTAGCAGTGCGAGTTGGGAATACACAATCAAACATATCTACACCCAGGGCTACACATACAACTAAATCAATAGCCATTCCCACTCCCATAAGATACCTTGGTCTATATTTATCTAATACTCCTGTACTTAAGTGAACCATAGGCCAAAATTCGTCTTTTGATTCTCCTCCACTTAAACCACCAATCGCAAAACCATTCACATTCTTCGTCATGTGTTCTCTAGCACTCTTTTCTCTCAGCTCACCATTCAATAAACCTTGAACTATTGGAAAAATATTTTGTTCCGATGGTCTCTTGTGAGCTTTTAAGCCGCGGTCAAGCCATCTACTTGTCCTTTCTGTTGCTTCCTTTATTCGATTATAATCTTGATATGTGGTCTGTACAACATCATCAAGTTGCATTATAATATCAGCACCAATACAGGTGCCGCTAAAGTTTATAGAAAACTATACGAAAGAGTACATTATAATAATAATAATATAATATTAAATTTATTTATTGAAGTAACATTGACTCATTGTGTTAGTAACAATTTTAACTTATCCTACGTTAGTAATTCTTTGACATTTAAAAATATTGAATGAATTAATTTTGTACATAACAAAATTATATTTGTTGTGAATCATTTCCTCACCACACCGGCAGATGTGAAACGGCAAACTTATGGTATATTTGGCTCTTGTGAGATTTTTAGTCAACCACCTTTGAATTTTTTTGCCGGTGTAAGTGCAGTATGCATTTCCCCGAGAAGGGCTCCCTGGGTGTAAGTCCCTGGGAGGGAAGCCTGAGGGTCCTGAGCGACACTCGATCCTGAGGCCCGCTACAATACCTGATGACGGTCATCGCTGAGGTTTTAGTGGGTATGCTCCATATCACGGGGAGGAGGAGGTCACCTACCGATTGACTCAGATACTCACCGGGCACGGCTGCTTCGGTGAGTATCTGTGTCGAATAGGACGGGAGGGATCGACACATTGTCACCACTGCGCATCCGACCTCGATTCGGCCCAGCACACGCTGGCGGAGTGCCCCGCTTGGGCTCCGAGCGCTGAGTCTTGGTCGCAGAGATCGGGCGAGATCTGTCTCCGCCGGCATTGATTGCGGCAATGCTGGCGGACGAGGGAGGTTGGAGGGTTGTGGCCTCCTTCTGTGAAGCAGTGATGCTCCAGAAGGAGGCCGCCGAGCGGGGTCGGGAGATGGCCGATCCCGCTCGAAGAAGGCGGCGCCGGGCTCGGTAGCACAGCTGCGGCGCCGCCGCGGGTCGCCGGCGGACGCGAGGAAGTCGCGACTGCTACGGCGACCCGGGATGGACCACGCCCCGCCTCCCCCGAGGAGGGCTCCCCTCTAGGCAGGGGAGCGGAGGCTGGGGGTTCCCGGAGGGGGCTTGGTGTTCCCGGGGGCTCCCTACATGCCCGAGGAAGGCCATCCCTGAGGTTTTTAGTGGGTAGGCCTCCCCCTTCTGGGGAGGAGAGCCCCACATAACCGCCGGCTCGCCACAGCCGGGGTATGCAATTTAATGCATTTTCCTTAGGGGAACAAAAAAAAAGCTCCATATAACCACCACTCACGGTGGTAATTCATTTGAAAGCATTTTCACAGCTCAAAAAAATATGTGTACGCAGGTTGCATATTTTCATTCACCGTAGGAGCGTCAGGCAAATGTACATATGTAATTCTAAAATCAAATATCATAGCTACATGGCAAGAAAGTATTGCATTAATGACGAGGTCAACACGTTTTTATTTAAATAGTGCACCCTACCGGCAACTGTCAGTTTGACAGCAGTTACACTGGATTTAATTAGTTGTCAATGGGATTCATATCCAGCCAGCGATGGCTTGTGAAATAAGACAACTTCGACAGGGCCGATCATTTTTTTGTTACAGAGCCAATGGGTCGGTTTTGTTTTTATATGACAAATAGAAAATTTGATTATTTACTAGCTTCACCTTTTCGTTCAAAACTATTTGTTTTAATATTACAAACAGTTTGCCCACTTGTTGTATGGTTACAATCAAGAGTTATATTATTAGACTATTGGAGACGCTTTTTTCCAAGAAAAGTAAAAAATATGTTGTTTTACAAAGTTGTCTCACGAGCGACTCATAGTCGCTCGTGAGACACCGAGCGGGCAACACATCCTGAAGATGTCTCGCTGAGAGACTAAACACGTGTCGACCTTGTCTGCTTGTTGGACAAGTCATCATCAACTGCGCGGAATCAGCAAACGTAATCAATATCCTTTGTGTGTCAATGGACTTCCGCAAAATAACACCTGCTACAATAGAGTATATGTTGTTTTGTTATAAAATCATCTATTCAGAATTCTAAAATTTATTATTTCTGCAATACTTTTTGTAATTCGCAAAGTAAACAAGCAGAATTTTTCCATAATACAAACTATATCTATATTTGTTGTACGTAATCATAGGTAATCTGTAAACGCTGTAAATAGTCTGTGTTTGCACATTTCAAAACGCTTGGACTTGTTACGTGATTAAGCTGATGGCCTATGGTTAATGCTTTAAATAAATTAAAAAAAAAATTCAAAACGCTTGGAAAACTTGTCAAAAATATGTCACATTGACATATTTGGTAAGCAATCGTCTTTCAATTATAGGTAACTTTCGTGGACTTAGAATTTATCTATCGTTAGGTTGGTATTTGTGTCTATGGTTTTATTCTGTATAACACAAAAAAAAGTATAATACCAGTACATACGAGTCGAGTACTTGTATGTACAGGTTAAACAAACATGTACAAAAATAAATCCAACGCTATTATTAACGCTGAACTGCTGTCGTAAATGGAACCCGAAGCGAATGTAATGGAAATTGAATTATGTAGTATTTACGAGCACTGGTTATGATTTATCGCGAGGTCACGGTGTCGGGAGATTGATGCCAGCGCTACTGTGCTCCATAAAAACTCCGCACAAAAACGTTGAACTTAAACATACATCAGTATTTTGCCTTGTGATAGCAACGGGTAGACAGAGTACAGTTTGCGTTCGTTTAGTTAAGTTTTTTTTTTTTCTCTTCTTTCATGGCTTCGCTTAGAGCATTTAGCCAGTGTCATGTGATGTAGTTAAGTTTTATGGTTGATGATGAAATGATTTTTTTTTATTGATGACTAGCGTACCCGACAGACTTCGTCCTGTCAAAAAGATTTGAAAAGTGGCAGTTTTTTGTTCCTACTTATTTTATAGATAATTATATGTAAAAAAGTATTCATAGTGACGTAACTACAATAGTTAGACATATGGTCTCGCGAAGTTTTTTGTAGATATTGTTATATTCTATAATATTGTCGAACATATTTTTGTCCTATCATTAATACTCTTCGCAGCGTATGCGAAGAAAGACATTTTATGGCTGAATGCGCGACTGGTTCGATTTTAATTCTTTTGGTGAATTAGAACTTTGAATAAAGGAAAAAGAAATGACGGTAAACTCGCTTCTGCGTGGATTATACCTCTTCCACCTAGCTTAATAATTTGTTTTAAGTATCTATTTTATTTCGAGTGGCCACTCAGATACTTTCTCAATCTTGCAACACAATTTTATGCACAGTTATCACCTTTTACATACTATATATTCAAAATATGGAGAGCGTAATTATCTCGTACGTATTAAGTACCCAAATGTCCACAGACAATGATCCAGCGCAATTTCTTCATGTGAGTGAGTGAGAGGGTAGATAGAAAAGGAAAGGGAAGGCTGACTATCGAACTCCCAACTCACCAAGTTTCGATATGTGGGTCAATTTAACGTTGCGACAGTTTCATTATTTATTTATATTATTTATGTATATATTAATTTATGTTATATGTATAGCCTAAACAATGGCATATTTTTTTACACCTTCGGTTGGTTTTAACAAGAATTTCTAAAGGTTTTTATAGTAATCTAGTACTTAATATAGCCTATGTTACTCAGTGATAATGTAGCTTTCTAATGAAAAAAGTATTGTTGAAATCGATCCAGTACTTTTTAAGTTTATTCGTTACATACAAAAATACAAATCTTTCCTCTTTTTAATATTAGTGTCGATGTTTCGATTTTTTCGTTAGTTTCCAAGAGAATGATTCTGTAATATGGAATCTTTACCTTAAACTATTAAGGTAATGATTCCATATTACAGAATCATTCTCATGCATTTTCACCAAGTGAATGCTAAGTTAAACATATATCTATTATAATCAAATTTTTATAGATTATTAGTCTATATCGAAAAACGATAATTATCGTGAGATACAATTAACATTTGATGAAACGAAAAAAATATTTAATTGAAAGTGCCTAGTAAAAATATCTAATTAATTTTAAAACAAATTCAAATGTAATGTACTGTAATCCCATTATATTTTATCGAAAGAGTTTGTAATGTTAGTCTCGTCGTTTGGAAATTTATCATTTTAAATTAAGAACGCGTATATTTGGAGAGGAGAAGCTGAGATGTCTCATAGATACAATCGCAATATTACTGCATTACGCACCGCAGCGTTAATTTTTCCTACATTCTGCATCGAAACATTTTTAAAATTTAATTGGTAATACATATATTATTAATGGTGAATAAAAGAAAACTTAAGACAGACTATTAGACTAAAAACCTAATTTTCTCAACGTCATTTTTTTATTGAATATCAGAAAATCCCTTCTGACTGTCCGTCAAAAAATCTAAACTGTTGTCTTTGACTGTCGATAGAATACATATGGCGCTTTTCTCTTATTTTATGCAACTAATGTGTGTTACAAAATCTATGGTAAATTATAAATATACCTATGAAATGTGACTTGATTTTAAGTATAAATGCAACGCCGCCTATGAAGAAGCTTTGAAAACCTTTGTCACTCACTATGATAAAATAAGCCGCTCATGTTGCTGTTCTTTAGATTTTGTGCTTAGACAACCAGGCGGGCAGAAGATACAAGTCTGTATATTCCATTATTGCGAGTAAGGTTACATACAGTATATCAGAAGCGGAAATCAATTTCGCCATTTATTCACACCGGGGTGCCAATTTGAGGTAAAATAACAACAGTTTGTAAATTCAAATTGCCATCGTAAATATTATTATGTAAAAATATCAAGTTCTTTATTATCTCGATTCATAAAACGACTAACGAACACGCAACTAAAATTAAAATAGGAAATCGCGGCCATTTTATATTTTCTTAAACATATAAATTTTGGAAGCAACTGCCGTTGGTAATTTTCATAATTTTGCTACATTTAGAGGCTAGGAACAGGCC
This sequence comes from Scirpophaga incertulas, assembly GCA_036419045.1. Taxonomy (NCBI): domain Eukaryota; kingdom Metazoa; phylum Arthropoda; class Insecta; order Lepidoptera; family Crambidae; genus Scirpophaga; species Scirpophaga incertulas. The sequence goes on along the minus strand of CM071640.1, from coordinate 3,926,677 downwards.
CTGTAGAGGACCGCGTTCTATAGCTTCATTATTTTCGTTGGTGGAGAGTCTTGAGATGGAAAATAGTGACACATCATCATCACAGCCCATTTATGTCCTAACTGGGCGCGAGCTAATCGAGGTGATGATTAGACACCTCTGATTCTGTTCGTAGGTGTATGCAGGTTTGTGTCGTCTTCCTTCACCGCAACAGCAACAGATAAAAGTACATTTATCATGTGAAAGATGCTAGATCGAAAGACTTCCTTTTATGTGTTCACATGTGGACCAACGCAAGCCTTCAGCACTATTACTAGGGTACGTACCTCATCCTGAGCGTCCACATTTGCGTGTCGTGCCAAAGCGGCTGCCGCGAGCGCCGCGTCGCCGCGCGCCGCCGCTTCCAGCAGCGCGCCCTCCAGTGTGCGCGCTCACACCATCACTGTGGACAACGGAATATTATCGTTAATCAGGAATTTACTCGTCATTCTGATCGAAGCATTTGAGCAGTCTCATTGGAAGCAGTAGCGGCACAAGACCTAAATTTGATGTGGGCATGGTACATTTTGCGAGGCCCTCTGTTGGTGCAAGAAGGGAATATAAAATAGGATTTTCCATATTTTTCAAATATATTTTCGGCTATGAGGCGCGAGGCCTTTTGCACCGCGAGACCGTGGGCCTTGACCAACACCGCTCACGCCTTATGCCGCCTCTGATTGGAAGTACATACATGGATGAGCTCATTAACGTTTATTTGTGTTAAAGCTAGCAGAGTTGCAGTCCACAATTTAGAATAAAGTTGTGGTACAGCTTGCCGCAGCTTTTGCATGAGATGCATAAGGCCTATTTGATCACAGTAATCTTGCTGATGCTGGGGTTCAGCAAACTTCTGCGGTCTTTCTGTTTCAATCTTCCAGTGTCTCATCTCGTACTATACTAGCGAGATGTTATGATTGATTTAAGATATTGCTTCTTGTTTTCCATCTCTTTTATATATCAGAGATATGTTTTGCGGATGCAAGATCAGTGTACCTGCTGTGACAGAGATGTGGTTAGCTCCAAGTATTCCTGTGAATGCGTCGGCGCGTGCGTCGCGGGGTGGTCGCATGATCACTGAAACTTCACGCGACCAGTTCGCCTGGAGCGATCACTCCTCAAAATTTAATTGACAGAATCCGCGGAGTTAAGGGACAAGCGACAGCGGGTTTCATATGTAGTGATTTCAATATCCGATTTCAGAATAAATATTGAGTTTTAAGATGATTTCAATAGGACGATTCTAAGGCAATCTTTGAATACGTTATTGCGTACGTTATTGAAAGAGTCTCTAGTAGTCTTAGGAAAGACTTTGCCTTCTTATGTGTGTTCTACCGCTTATATAATAGGGTCGTGTTCTGAGGAATTGTTCGATATGATGCCCGTGGCCGCTTTCTACGCTTTCTGTAATTTAAATGGTACCGTACAGTGCGGACGGACGGACGGACGGACAACAAAGTGATCTTATAGGTTTCGTTTTTACCCTTGGAGGTACGGAACACTAAAAAAAATAGGTGATCTGGTTATTGAAATAGCGATATCTGTCAGGCTGCAGCTACTATTTAAAGAGTCTGGGAAGTTATTGAGTATTTACTTTGTTAGACTGTTAGTTGTTTATGTGAATAGTTTATTGTACACAAATTTACGATGTTTATTTAGTCTCTTCTGGCTTGCACGACTTGTGCATTAGCCACATACAAGGGTAAAAAATAGGGAAACGAATGAAATACTCGTATGTAAATGTAAGGATCGGAATATGAGGATTACAAATTACAATGCAAGAGCGGTGTGTCTATTTTAACATTGTTTTAACTTAGCCGTCATGGTAAGACACATATTCTCGTATAAATTGTAAATTCTGTATTGATTGTAAACACATATACACGTTGTATAGAACTTTGTACGTTGTTGTATGATAACGACATAATTCATTGTAAATGTTGTTATTACTTTTGATAAAGCTGATAAGTTTCTTGCGCCCATTCTTCTTATCAGCTAAAAAATACGTCCTGAATGGGTGGTAGGAAAAAATTTGGACGATTCAAAAGAGCTTTCTATAAAGACATATTTGATTTGATTTGTATCTGTAGAAATTGTAAGGCGGAATAGTGAAAGTGTTTGAGTTATTTTTTTTAATTTGTCATATCAATATAGAGTATTATGTACGTACTTTATTAAATCAATCGTTTTATGTGTAAATAACTAGTCGTTCATATCTTACACCACGGGCTAACTTTGGGTAACAATGCGGCATTATGCACGGCTGGTTGGAGACGTGCCCTTCCTCTGAGCGTCGTATCCGCTGAGCATTGAGCATCTTCAGGCTTTTCTACGTCGTTGGTTTATTAGGTCAATTGACTTTTAATTCTTTTAACATGTGCCAGTAGCTGGCTGATGGAGAGTTGACGAGTGTTTTCGCATTCTCATCGATGATCAAACTGGATGATCAATGAATACCTTTCCATTAACCTGCATCACTCCACCAATCTTTACGACATTCTCTCTCAGGGATGATGAGCTGGAATATGACCCAAACTCAATTAATGGATAAACCTTGATTTGTTTTAGGTTATGGGGAGTGGGGTAAGGGCCTATTCTGATTATGTATGAGGGCCTATTTTCCCTTGGGAGAGGAGAGGCTGAGAATTCTCATGGATACCCCCGCAATTGAATGCCACGGTATATGCGGGTCGACCGGGACCTACAGACTAAATTCAACCTGAGCCTAGCCTGAGCTTAGTCCTAACACAGTGGCTTGTAGCGAGAGCGACCACTCCTCGACGCGGTGCAGCGCTGGGTCATAAATGGAGCCAGTTGCGCTAGAAGCAGCACCGAAGACAGAGAGACGCCGGCAGTGTATTGAAAGAGGCTTACTCCTGGTTAGAACTGAAGTTATATGCAACGAATGGAAAGACTATATAAACTATCTTACACCAATCAGCCTAGCCCAAAGTAAGCTCTGAAGGCTTTTGTTATGGGATCTAGGGTAACGGATAGACATTATACATATATAAATATATTTGATAAAAATATATGTTGTAACCATGAGTGTCATCACACAAACATCTGCCCCCACCGGGATTCGAGAGATGGCGGCACCTTGAAACCACTCAACTACAGGTATCTGTTATAATCCGTTATATAATAGTACATTACGATATTAGTACGTTATGATGTTATAACCAATACGCACGTATATCGTACGACATTTTTAACACATTGCGAGAAAACAGAAAAAAAAAAACATTTAAATAAAGTCAATCTGTGAATGCACCTTGTTGCTTTCCCGCCATTTTAACAGCGCGCTAGCGCTGACTACTTGACTGGCGCCGCGCGACGATTAGTTCGAAATTTGAATAGCAACAGCGTGCGAAACGACAAATAATACTGTTATGGGATTTGTATGGACTATAACACACGCGTTTTTTATGACCCGCTTTACATCTTTAAAACCGGTGGAATTACATCAGCTTTACGAGAAAAGGTGTTAAAAATCGATTTACCACATGACTATTTAAAGACAACAAAAAACATGGTATAATTTTCTTAAAGAATTCAAAATATTGTTTTCATACAACACATAAACAAAACGTTTACGTCAGAGTAGACATTTTGCGTCAGAGGCCATGGTCTTAAGCGCATAGGGTTCTTATGGCTTGGATGGGAGGATTTGTGTGTAAGTATATTTTGTTATAGTCTCTTTTATTTCATTGAATTGCTTAAGTTAAAAGACAGATATAATAATTATCGCATCAGTGCATATGAAATTACTTACGTCAGTATTCTTAACCGTGACAAAATGCAACGTGTGGCATATGAGGATCCATCGGCGTGACTTGAATTTTAAATGGGTATCTTTTATTCTGCTCAATCGATTCAATAATCATGTGAATCACGTTTGCATCACGCCGAGACTATTGTTACATCAAACCGTTACATGAGGTTAAATTATATCCATCATTTTAGTTAACAGATGCCCTTTGCATGGTGATGTTGGACATGGGTCTCCACCATAGATTCCACGGTCTTTACCGCCCCCGCTCTGGAAAGAGGGCGCTTTAGTTCAAAGCCGATAAGGTCCCAGGCCTTCTGCTCGACCAGAGGTTGTAGGTAATGTTTAGACCCGGGATGGACCACACCCCTTCCGTGGCCGGGGGGCGTCGTCGGTGGAGGAGACCGGGGGAGGTAGTGTAGCCTCCCCCGAGGAGGGCTCCCCTGTATCGACGGGGGAGCGGAGGCTGGGGGTTTCCGGAAGTAGCTTGGTGTTCCCGGGGGCTCCCTACATGCCTGAGGAAGGCCATCCCTGAGGTTTTTAGTGGGTAGGCCTCCCCCTTCTGGGGAGGAGAGCCCCACATAACCGCCGGCTCGCCACAGCCGGGGTATGCAACTTAATGCATTTCCTCAGGGGAACAAAAAAATAAAAAAGGTAATGTTTAGTTGGTAGGCTAGCGTTGTGCTAGAGTCCAACATAACCACCCGCCGTAGACCGGGCGCGGGTGGTATGCTGTGTAATATCGTCCTAGCACCGGGGTTATTAAGAAGACTACAATAGTAGCGCACCCCTTATGAGGATTCACTATCCCCCGTGGGAAAAAAAATACCGCACATTGAAACCGACATAGTAAACGGGTCAGCATCTCAAATCCATGCGTTGCGCGCGTTAAGGTAGATCACTCTTGCCAAATAGCATTTGTCAGCACTTCAGCCGAGACTACATCAACAGCCCCATCTGGGTCATGCGTCATTAGGAAGTAGCTGAATTGCATTTTTTTTGTTCCCCGTGGGAAAAGAATAGTTTGGTTTTTTAACAGATGAGTGATTGAAGAGGAAGGTTTATATGTACGAGTATAAATAATTCTTTAAATAGTGGAAAAATACTGATATTTTTAAGGTTGCTAATATGATGTCGTAAACATTTTTTCCGCTTTCATTGCAAACGATTATATACAACGTTCACAGTTTTTCTGCAGTGTATTTAATATCAGCGTTGCACCCGTGCGAAGCCGGGGCGGGTCGCTAGTTTCATCATATATGACTTGCAAATATTATTATAACTATTACTTTATTACTATTTAAATTTAACAGTCTTTCTCTTTCGACTTTTAACTATAATTCATATATTTATTTTTGTATAACCAAAATATGTAAATTTTATAGTATTGTAAGTCCTATTGGATTAACATTAGATTCAATTGAATAAAATAACACTATGTCATCATTTCAGCCAATAGACGCCCACTGTTGGACATAGGCCTCCCCCAAGGATCTCTACGCAGATCGGTCCTGCGCTGCAAGCGTCCAGCGCCTTCACGCGATCTTCATCAAATCGTCGGTCCACCTTGTGGGAGGCCTACCAACGTTGCGGGGTCCAGCATATGCCTGCCACTCCAGGACCTTTCCGCCCCAACGGCCGTCAGTTCTGCGAGCAATGTGCCCCGCCCATTGCCACTTAAGGTTCGCAATTCTTCAGGCTATGTCGGTGACCCTGGTTCTTCTGCGGATTTCATTATTTCTGATTCGATCACGCAGAGAAACTCCGAGCATAGCCCTCTCCATTGCCCTCTGGGTGACTTTGAGCTGCCTTATAAGGCCCATTGTGAGTGGCCAGGTTTCTGTTCCGTATGTCATCACTGGCAACACGCACGAATCCAAGACTTTCGTCTTGAGGCACTGCGGTAGATGGGCCGAGAAGATGCCGCGTAGCTTCCCAAACGCTGCCCATCCGAGTTGGATCCGCCGATTTACCTCTTTCTGGAAATTGGACCTACCTAGTTGGATTATTTGTCCCAGGTAAACGTACTCGTCAACAATTTCCAGTGTAGAGCCTCCAACCTTCACTACTACTAAAATGTAATATGTACTGTACATAAACACTATGTACTAAAATGTAATAAAATAATATAAGTATACTATGCATTGTTATATACTTCGATTGCATTATAATAATAGTCTTAGAACCTTTCTATTAGTTGCTGATCGCGTTTTTAGTCTAATGTAAATAAATTAGCATCATATTTTGGATTCAGACGTTTTCATTTGCTAATATTTATATTTTCATCACGTTTTTAAATTGCTATCATGATTTAGCTATAATTTATTTATCGTTTAATATTTAAATTAGCGAGGTCAATATAGAAATTAAATAATTATCATGTATAATTTTTTAATCTATTTCTTATCTATCAATTAATGCCAAAGAGTGAAGTTCAACTAATTTTGGAGACATGGTAACAGAATGACACTTTAAAGTTTTATCGTTTCAATTTTAACGTAATGCATTTTTATTTGGTTATGTTTTATAGCTAAAGGGATCGTTAACTGTACATCTAACCAAATAGCCAATAAAACCGAGAATGAAAAACACTAAATATATTCCGAAAATAATGTTTTGCTTGTGTATTTTTTTTCTTTTATCTGCTTTAATATATTAAAATTACATCTTATTATATAGTTGTATATATATTGTACAATTCACTATTTACAAAGACTTTATACTGTTACTTATGTTAGTGACGCTATCAATAAACAAATAAATAAATAATTATTATACTAACATTATTAAAAAGGTATACATTTATTTATAAAATTGACCGTCATGTAACATATAGAAAGGACTCAAATTATACTCATAATTAGACAGGTTGTGGATAATGTCGTGTAATATAATACAAGCGATAAAAAGAGCGTGAAATGATCTTTTACGATCAAAATAAAACTCGCTCAGAGATTAGGATGAGCCAGATGAAAAATGTACTTATCGATAGTATTTAAAATCGATTCTATTAAATCGATCGATATAGTTATTTATTACATTTTTCCAAACGTGTTCAGTACTTAAGTTGTAAAACATTTGATATTTGGGATTCGTTAAAATGATATACAAATATCATTTTTACGAATCCCAAAGTTGGGCTCTCGCAACCGACGAGCATGTATGAAGACGCTCATGAAAGTGGAGGAAGCAAGAGAAGTGTGCCAGGATCGTAGCAAGTGGAGAGAGGTGGTCTCTGCCTACCCCATTGGGAACAAGGCGTGACATATATGTATTTATGTATGTATGATATACAAATTTAATTAACCGTATGAAACTTTCTTCGTTAATACCATTAAAACAATTGAATTGTTTTCGTTTATATGGAAAACTCTATAACTTAGTGTTTTTTTTTATGTGATATGTTGACAAATAAGCAGATTATCCATCTGACGGTACTAGGTTGCTAACATATGACGTAAGATGTCACGTAATAGTATCCACTAACTTCACCGTTATTTACCCTTCACGGCGGAAAAGATCTATAGGTAATATTCTACCTTTAAGCCGGGCATACACAGTGATAGTCTGTCTGTACCTTGGGAAGAATCCCTCTATACATTCAAAATCTCGGATCGCCCAAAGTTTCCTTAAAATCTATATTGGAACGCGTAATAAATGAGGCTATTGTGGAATCATATCCAATATGATTAGGTAGGTAGGAGTAATGGTTATGACTGTGGCAGCACCCACAACTCTGTAAGAGATTCAGAAGATATGTTCAGACATAATTATGGTTCCTAACTCTCATCTTCCTTCATAGGGTGAAAATCATGTATTTTAGGACAAAAATCCTTACCGAGCTGTGGTCCTTTTGGCACTGCAATATAATCTTTTATTAGTTATAGTTTCTTTTGTGTCTATATGTTTTTTGTTTGAATAAACGTTTTATCTATCTATATATCATCTATCTTATCATCACTTATCATTACACGAGATGAAAGTAGTTATATTTTGAAGCCAAGACCTTTCTTGTGACATTTGTTATCTCGACGAAGTAAAAAGTATCGATAATTTAAAAAAAATATTGACGTTATTAAAATGTCGATATTTCTCTATAGATACGATCCCTTGGTCATTTTATTTTATGACTATAAGAGACGAGTTAGCCTTTTTGCCGCGCAACATTTGCCAGCGCTTATTTAAATGTCGGGGAGTTGACATTTGAAGCTGGCCGTTGATTATCAAGCCGCAAGCAGGATCTGTTATTATTACATCAGCCGTCTTAGTTCATTCATTGTAAATTAATTTGTAATGTTATAATCATAATCTCATGGCCACTATAATATACTATGTTTTTGAGTGTCTTTTGTTAAAGCTGAGTCAAAAACTAACGTACATTAAACGTATTTAGTTGGTACGTAAATGATGTTTTTTAACTTTGTATTTGTTATATGGTGGCTTGGGGCTTGAACTATTTGGATGACTTAATACTCTATTGCATTTCGTAGGTGGTTCAGCAACGTAAAAAACCAAATTTTTATCTATACTAATATAATAAAGCTGAAGAGTTTGTTTGTTTGTTTGTTTGTTTGAACGCGCTAATCTCCGAAACTACTGGTGCGATTTGAATAATTCTTTTTTTGTTGGATAGTCCATTTATCGAGGAAGGCTATAGGCTAAATAACATTACGCTATGACCAATAGGAGCAAAGACAGAGCGGTAAAAAACGGGGAAAATTATTCATTTTTGAAGGCTTTCTTTGCGTGCGCTGCGAAAACGGTTCAAGATACACAAAAAATATGTATGAAAGAATTATTCCTCTATACATGATCTAAAAAAAAGTCCGCGACGGCATATGTCTATCTTTTAAGGTTTAGTCACAATGACCGTTTTTATGGTACCAAATTTGGATATGTCGCGTTGTCAAGATCGGGTAACAGCTGAGGTGCGCAAAATAACTATTCCACGCGGACGAAGTCGCGGGCACAGCTAGTAATTAATATAAATATTTCTTGTTATATGACTTACTGACTTTAATGATGTACTTATATAGGTTTTTGTAATATTGTCAATATTATTATTTCGCTGTTATTATTATTATTGTCACTTATATCATCTTCTCTTGCTTTCTAGTCTTTATAACACACGGTCCTTTATGAGGAGCGCGCGGGGATGTAGATTCAACGCGTAGAGGCCATTTAAGCGAAATTTTATGAAAGAGTGCATGGATTGTATCAACTGGGTCTTATATCTATCTGCACCATGAACAATGCAGCTAAAAACTATCCCCAGTTAGATGCACAGCCTTTGAATTTCTTCGCAGCTGTATGCAGGTTTCCTCACGATGTTCACCGTAGGAGTATCAAATGTACATATGAAATTCGATGAACGAAAAACACATCGGTATATGTGTAATGTACCAGATAGTAGTCACGTATTCATGTATCCATATTGTTTTTCTCATCGATAAATGTGCCCTTATTAAGAATTGTACAGATCATTAACTAACGTATTATTTACAAAGTCTTTAAGCAACGAGATGTTTACGCTTATAGACGTGACGAATTGAATGATAAATTGATAATAATTTGTACTTAAGATCAGAACATGGCAAACCAGTTCTTCTGTAGCCGCCGTCATAGTCTTTGTTTTTTTTTTTATGTGATAGGGGGCAAACGAGCAGACGGATCACCTGATGGTAAGCAATTACCGCCGCCCATGAACGCCCGCAACACCAGAGGAGTCACAAGCGCGTTGCCGGCCTTTTAAATGGGAGTACGCTCTTTTCTTGAAAGTTTGGATATCGTAACGGTTCGGAAACACTGCAGGCGACAATTCATTCCACAGTTTAGCTGTGCGAGGCAGAAAATTTCTAGAGAAACGCACAGTGGTGGACTGCCAAGTATTGAGATGGTGAGGATGGAAGGTTTGTCGCGTGGAACGATGTCGGAAAGTAGTAGCAGGGATTAGTCCAAATAATTCCTCTGAGCATTCTCCGTAATAAATGCGATAGAGTATGCAGAGAGAAGCTATATCTCTACGCAATGCCAAAGGGTCAAGCCGACTTGAAGTTTCCTGGTGGTCGACGATGCGAATCGCTCTCCGTTGAATCCGGTCTAGAGGGAGAAGCTGGTATTGGGGCGCCCCTGCCCAAAGATGAGAACAGTATTCCATATGAGGCCGGACCTGTGCCTTATAAAGTTGCAGACGGTGGGCCGGTGTGAAATACCGCCTCGATCTATTGAGCACACCAAGCTTCTTCGAGGCTAGTTTAGCCTTACCCTCTAAGTGACCACGGAACTGAACTACGCTCGATATGTCGACACCAAGAATCCCAATTTTGGCTGAGGCGGTTAAGGGAGTGCTCTCAAAACGAGGAGACACGACACGACATTGTGTTAAAAAGCAGCACAATAAAGTATATTTGTAAGTAATGAAGACGTGTTGACAAATCTGATCCAGCACTCCTCTGACATCATCAGCCCATAGTCCGTGCACGTATACACATGGCAGAATCGACCCCGAATCAACGGATTCGTAGATCAGAGCCAACGCGGATAAATATAGATCTAACTAATTTAAAGACATTTTATGACACTATAATAAAGCAGTAATTTTACAGTAAGCTATAATTTTACCTCATTGCACCCGCCGTACCTCACTAATATTGTTGTCTGTGGCTCATAAAAGAACATTAATGTCCGTTTGCATTAATCACGACTCTAAACACACCCTCGTGTCTATTGAACGTAATTTGACGTAATTGTCTCTTGTGCCTCCCACGTTGACTATACTTAACAGAGGGAGACTGTATATCAGGATTCATCTATCAGTTTCCCAGTTTTTCATTTGTTCCTTGCCTTGCTTTTTTTTTCTCGACTTTTATTAATACTTTCAACCATGCTCGTTTGGCCTGTCTCTATGGACGAAAATTGACAACATGCTCGTTTGTCACGGGTACTCTTGAAATATATCATATATTTAAAGACGGCCAAACAAATGAAACATATAAATGTATTTAATATCTTAAAACATGCATTTAATTCGTAAAGCAATGTCTTTGTAATCTGTAGTCTCAAAAAGTAAAATTTTTAAATAATACAAAATATGTTTATTGTGCATAATGTATGGTCATTTATAGAATTGACTAGCTTTCTGCCCGCGGCTTCGCTCGCGTGGATTTCGGGATTGGGTCTATAGAGGGTCATGGCTTTTGCCCACAGCTACATACGCGCGGAAGTCGGTTTATGGCGCAAAGGTTTTATCGCACTTCCCGTGGGACTATCCGTTTTTCCGAGACAAAAAATACCGCAAAATCTTGATGAAGAATCACTCTATCCATTGATGAAAACCGCATGAAAACTGTGCAGTAGTTTTTGAGCGAAGCCTTTATTGCGCATCCCGAGTGATTTTACGTCTGAAAAATTTCAAAGCAATCGGTTCAGTAGTTACTTCGTGAAAGCGGAACAAACAAACAAAGAAACTCACGTGATATGCAACCGGAATCGTTAACATTCCGTCACTCTTTTTGGACGGTTTGGAGTCTTACATAATCCCCTCGGCACTTGATTGCTGTGGTATCCATGAGCTTCACCAGCTTCTCCTCTCCAGAAGCAAAAACAAATATACCAGGTTCTTCGGCTTGAGCAATTCCGTCTTATCTATTTCTATCGTAATGCAGTTATTATCTCTGTTTAATGTTTCCAGAAAATTTATTGGGATCCATAACTTTACATTTTATGTTTACGTATTGCCAACTTAATTCATGTCTGTATTTCTTAGACAAACAACGACTAGTGTTTTAAAATTGAATAAACTTAAATCGCTGTTTGAGTACAGATGGTAAGGGACGGCGCTAATGAGCCATCTCTTTCCAACTGTACTCAAGTAAAGAGTGCCACTACGCTTATGTATGTGCTTTTGTTTTATTACCTTCGGGTATGATGGAGTTGATGAGTCTCTCAAGGGCCTTTCAGACTGGTATTCCACCCATATTCAGAAGCTAGATTGTAAATCCATAATCACCCAGCGTTCTGTTGTTCATGAGCTGCTCTCATCATGTCCAGGGTATTTTCGATGAAGTGTGGTGTCGTGACGTCTTACTATGAAAGCCATAAGTTAGATAGAGATTACTTTTTTTCTTATATAGCTTTACATCGTAATGGTTAAGCCGGCTACAATAAATAATTAACATGTATTGACATTATTTTAAACGAAAGAACAAAGGAGGAAACTTATAATTCTATCACTATTACTACATTTAAAACTAAAACATAAACATTTATGAAAAGCAAAAAACAGTTCTTGCCTACTACATCTAATATCCTTCATTAACTTTACTCTGTCTCTTTCGTTGCGGGCACACTCCATTAAAATGTGAAATAAATCTTCTTTGACGTTCGTACAAGTGTCACAGTACGGATTATTCCTTTTTCCCATCAAAAATTTAAACGCATTTAATTTAATTGCAGTCTAAAATTCCTTATTCCGATGTTTTTTTAATGTTATGTGCCAGTGATTTTTAATGTTATGTTATGTGTCATTGATTTTTAATATTCTGCGTCATTTAATTGATTGCTTTTGACATTCCTTATTCGAGGTACTTTTATTGTTGATTTTAGTAAATCAACAATAAAACTACAAAAAGCGATAAAAATTATTTCCATAAAATAAACATGTTTCCATACAAAATCACACTTCAATGTAAACAAATTTTTTATGTGTACGCGAAAGCGCTGCGGAGATGATCATGTCGTCAAGGTAAGCAAAACAGCTTTATAATTGGCACCCATTCGACCACTATTCGTATTTGGTGTTCTATATAGAAATAATGTAGTACGATTGCTAACTTATATACTTAATAAACAACATTTAAAAAGTAATACTTCAAAAGTTGTTAATAACCGGAATTTGGAAGAACAGAAGCCAGAGTTAAATCTAAAATTACACTATTTTCGTGTCAATTTTTGACAGATTCCTATTATCTTTTTGTATTTCGAATTGTTTTCATGTTATTTATCTTAAGCTAACGAAAGGCACTAATGAATCGAAGATTACAAATAGCAGATGACAGCGAATTTTGACCTTTATTACGTCGTATCAAGGCAGTTCGTGTTTCAGGGCTTGATATACAGATAACATTTTATGTATAATTTAATATAAATAAATCTCATGTCACAATGTTTGTGCTCAATGAACTCCTAAACTACTTAACCGATTATAATAAAATTCGCACACCATGTGCAGTTCGATCCAACTTGAGAGATAGGATAGTTTAAATCTCAAATTATCGTTGCAATTTTAATTTATTGCTAATTATTTTGCTGTTATTATTTGACAGTCACAATTATCTGTTAACTCCAAATGATTCTAACAGATGTCGATACCTTTCGACTGGGTTGAGTAAGTAATCAATAGATGGCGCTGCTATGATAAATCTTAATATTATAAAACGTTTACAGGTTTTTTGCAGTGTATTTAGTATCTGCATTGTACCCGTGCGAAGTCGGGGCGGGTCGCTAGTTTAATATATAAATAAATTTATATTTCTTACATTCACACGAATTACCCTAGCCCAAAGTAAGCACAGTAAGGCTTTTGTTATGGGATCTACGGAAATGGATAGACATACCTATATATATAGGTATATACATATTTTAATAGAAATATATATTATCATCATCATCATCATCACACAAACATCTGTCCCCACCGGGACTCGGACCCGGGACCTCAGAGAGCTGACACCTTGAAACCGGTGTACTAGCCACTCGATTCAAAATCATTACATCTATGACGTTTTCAAATACTTTAATTTCAATAGCATTTTGTATGGTACACCTTTGGGTACACAAAGAACTTCGTAGATACAAGTTCTGATGTTGTATGTACCGGTGATAAAAAATGGCGGTCGGCCATCGAACAATGCGGTCGTTGGAAAAAAGATCATTAAAATTCCGGCCCGCGTGTGAGCCACGCGGAGGCGTTTCAAGCCTCGAAGTTCATAGAAAAAAATGCAGGACTATTTACGCAGCATACGCCGAACTATGAACATGGCGGTAAGGCATGTGAAAATAAGTAGATTGTAGTAGATTAAGTAGTTTTATGTTATTACCGGGACTTTGAGAGAGTCGCGTAGCGGTTTCGGCACTAGCTTTCTAATCGAGAGAGATTCTAATCCAACCGACGACGATTCAAATTTGCCATAGACTGGAAAATGGTATATGCATATTTGCCTACGCTCTTATGACGAAGGAAAATATTCTAAATTTGGGTTTTTATCCATGTAGACGACGCCAAGCATCACTATGAGTAAACCTTTTGTATATGTACCTTTTGATTTGAGTTTAAATTACGTTAACGTGACAATAGATAATAAAAATATCCATAGAAAATGTACTTTAATAGCACGCATGGTCGAGTTATTTCCGAAAAGCGAAACTGAGCCTGTCCTGAGAGAAAATGGAGATGTCCCGCCAAAATCAAAATATATTTACGATTCAAAGAAATCCAATGGTCTTCCAAGGACCTGCACTATAGCCTATGGTAAGTTTGAGGCTCATAAGCGTTATGAGATGTGATGGCATATCCACAAGTAAAATTAAATGACTTAGATTGTGGGCCAGTTCTTTTTTACAAGTCTGCTTGCAGGCGAAAGTTGCAGTCCTGGCTGAGTTAAACGTTTTGATATGATGAGTCATTCATGGCACGCTTTGACTTTACAGTAATATTTCTTTACTGTCATAATGTACATACATATAAATCCTCGCACCTCTTTGTTATGATGGTAGGCGGTGATCACAGCTTTCCACTTGCTACTATCCAAATATACTTGGCTTTCTTGACTTTCATTAATATTTTCATATACGCTCGTCGGTTACAGGTAACTTTGCCTTCGTTCAGAATATTTTTTTCAATCTTTTTCTACTAACTTGCTCATTCATATTTGCCTTAAAAATTTCGTTCATCAGTTGCCTTTCGTCCATCCTTTTCACGTGTACAAACCATCTAAGCATTCTTCGTGATTTTTATGACTACATCTTCTTAGTGTAATATACAAGATCAAAATAATATTTACTGTGGCAAATTTTACATGTCGTTGGCTTGGAAGAAGACTGTCATAACTCAAAAAAATGCATTGTTATGTTTTCGCAATGAAACAAATTCAATTTGTCTGTAATAATAATAATGTCTATATAATAATAAAGCCACCTGTAAAGAATATGGTTTCTAATTATTTAATGAGATCGAGATCTGAGTACATTTTATCCAGTAAAATGTTTAAATGCTTCCCCTGAAAGTTTGTGTATTTTGAGTTATGACAGTCTTCCTCCAAGCCGACGATGTCACGACGAACGGGCCACCCGCTACCGTACCGACGTCTCAATTGGATTCTGTTCAATTAACAGTCGTATAACACTACTATATAACTGAGATTTCTTTGACAAATTTTAGTGTAAAGAAAATCAAATTCTTTTTGGGTAAACCAAATATACGTAGAAGTTGTTTATATATAAGCGGACGTGGATGCGAGTGGCGCGTATAATGTTGAATGATTCCGTCCATCCACACGTTTCACAAAACTAAAGCTTTGTTTGTGACTGCGCGTTTAGTTCTTAATTTGATTCTGAAGCACTTAGCTCGTTAGAACCGTTTCTGTTAAAGAGATCTGGTTGGGCATTAAGAAGGTCAGCGCAGTAATAAGATGAATAGAAGTCGAAAACGTGTACAGCGATCATATTGCATATACGAGTAATACGGGCATTTACAATAGGTCTCTGGAAACCGAGGTGTCAGGTGTCAAACGAGGATTTGGTGTAAGATTTAATATAAATGTTTCTGTTTGACCGGCGACGTGTGTCTCTCGTGAACTCTCAATCGGTCAATGCACGGCAGTTTATCCAGGGTACTGAAGAAAAATGGGTAAAAAGCCCAAAAAGTGCTCTGGAGTACTTTCAGTCATTTTTAGGGTTCCGTACCTCAAAAGGAAAAAACGGAACCCTTATAGGATCACTTTGTTGTCCGTCTGTCCGTGCGTCTGTCAAGACCCTTTTTCTCAGGAACGCGTGGAGGTATGAAGCTGAAATTTATATCATTACTCAGGTCTACTGTCCCTTGAAGCTGTGAAAAAATCAAACTTCTAAGCCAACGCAATCAAAAGATACAGCCGTTTATGCCGCAAATTTTCGACACTTGCAAGGGAATCAAAACCTACAGGGTGCTTCCCGTGAACTCAGAATCTTGAAATTTGGTACGAAACAACGTCTTATAGCATAGATAAAGAAAAATTACGAAAACCATATTTTTAGTTACATCACATAATATAATTTTTTTAAATAATTTTAAACTTACTATCCATTTCCTCATAAACGCGTAGAGGTATTAAATTGAAATTCATACCAATACTCAGGTCTATAATACCTTTAAGCTGTAACAAAATCAAACTTCTATGTCAACGCAATCAAAAGAAACAGCAATTTAAGCTGCATATTTTGAAACTCGCAAGTACTCGCAAGGGAATCAAAACCTAAAGGGTACTTCCAGTCGACCTAGAATCTTGAAATTTGGCATGAAGCAACGTTTATATAGCACACATAAAGGAAAAATTCCGAGAACCTTAAATTTTTAGTTACATTACAAAATATATATTTTTTAATAAATATTACTTTTTTTAAGAGATCTTTTGTCTTAAATTTATGCTCCTCCATCTTTTCCCCATTGTAATGTTATGAATTTCATTTTGCAATAAAAATACCATAGTTATGACTCGATTGTCGTAATGAACGAACTTTGTAAACCTTGCAGGTTTGTACGGAACCCTCGGTGCGCGAGTCCGACTCGCACTTGGCCGGTTTTTTTAATTATACTGCACCCTCTCCTGAGGAGCAGTCGTTCTCACTACAAGCCTAAGGCATCATCATAGGACTAAGGCTTAGACTGAGTTTCGTCGGTAGGTCACATCGTCGAGAGTCCGAAATAACGACCGTGGCATTTTATTGCGGTGTTAACCATGAGGTTCTCAGCCTCTACTCTCCCCAGGGAAAAAAACAACAAAAACCACTACTGTTTTATTTACGGCTATTGAGCGCGCTGAAAATTTATCGTCCAATGTGCCTCACACTACACGGGCTTAACTTAAACCACTCAACCCAGGACGCCTACGTAATCGGATTGACATGACGACCTCTTTAATGAAGCCATTCTGTTTATTGCACGAATGATTCTTACCAATAATAAGCGATATATTACAGTGGTATAACTACAGTAATAGATATTTCATACTGTTACCTAAAGACATGGTTCATGTTGATCTTAAGGCAATTAAATACCTGAATTCGCGACTTAATTTATAAACTCGTACTTGTTCGAAAACAACGTATTTGTTAAAGTTAAAGATCCCATTAGTAGATAATCCATTCTCGGTCTATCTACCGCAGTCCCTTAAGATTAAAGTCTTTGACTCGTGCGTGTTGTCAGTGATGACGTATAGAATCGGTACTTGGCCATTCACAATGGTCCCTCATAGGAGGCTCAAAGTCATCCAAAGAGCAAATGAGAGGGCTATGCTTGGAGTTTCTCTGCGTGATCATATCAGAAGAAGACCCAAAATCAGTGATATACTCCGAATCTCAGTGGGCAGGGCACATTGTTCGCAGAACTGACGATCACTGGGGCAGAAAGGTTTTCGAGTGGCGGACATCGTAGCCTTAGCAAGCGTTCCACGACATGGGCAAACGACTTGGCGAAGATCGCAGGAAGGTGTTGGATACTAGCACGAAACGACAGAAAAAAAGTTTGGGAACCTCTGTTATACACCATTTAAAAAATATGCATATCTATAAAAAAAGTAAATATATATTACAATCCCCTTGCCCAGCAGTGGGAATCTGGCAGTGGAATAATGAATACAGTAACATATAACCTTTTCATAATATAATTACGTGCATTTATTTTGCATATGTCTTTAGATTGTTTTGTTTCATTGGACCCCTCAAAGCCATTGAGCAGATGTTTAAACGACCTTAAGCAGTAGTGCGTGTACATTCTCGTACATACATATATGTAACTGAGGCGGGGGGACGGCGGCAGCTGGCTGCGCGTGCGCAGGAAGTACCCAACGCTATTGTTTTGACCAAATTATAAGCATGACATTAATTCGGGCGGTGCTATTTGCATCCGTGCTAGCTTCCGAATGTGTCATCGCTCCCAATAATTGTATACAAGAATTTGTATCTACTCTCACTTTTCCGCCATTATGGTTTTACGAGATAGATAATATGTGATCCCACCGAGGGGCCTACCCTAATTATGTTAAGAAGATTTTATACATATATATAAGTATCATATTTTTGTATTTGTTTATATACTCTATATAAGTATAATTATATTCAATTTGATTGAAAGTACTTTAAAGATTTGTTTGTAATCGCTTGACACTTTGTAATAATTATTCTATCGAGACAACGATAGTTATGACCTCATGCGGTATTTTTTTTACTATTATTTTTACTTTTTCTCACTCATTCGTTTTATCTGCTCATTTTGTAAGACTTAAAAAATGTGATGGCGGAAAATCAGTGATTTGTCTAAATTAGGCAAATATTTAACTGAATAAATATTAAACTGAACTGTTTGTCTTTTTCTCAATTATCACCATTGTTTTAGTAGATATATATGTGTACTAGCTTTTGCCCGCGACTTCGTTCGCGTGGACTTCCGGTTCGTCCCGTCTAGTCGGTCGGACGGTAACTAAGCACTGCAGAACCCTAATCATAGGCCCATAGGTAGCTACTGCAGTATGCTCCTATAAACTACATTTAACGATCTTTTTCCTTTTGTGGGTTATTCCTAAGAGATAAACATATACCATCACGGACTTTTTTGTAGACCTTTTTAAGTTGTACAATACTGTAGTAAATTGTTTTGATCTATCTTGTAGGATTCAGTCAGCGTTTGCAGTGTAAGCGCAAAAAATGTGTTTTTTTTACGACCTCACATTAGAAACCTCAAAAATTGTAGCCTATGTGTTATTCTGATGTATAAGCTATATTGTGGTAAAGTTTCATTCAAACCCATTCAGTAGTTTTTACGTGAAAGAGTAACAAACATCCATACATCCATACTTACAAACTTTCGCCTTTATAATAGTAGTAGGATAGTAGTAGGATTTTGCAGAAAATAATAAACGCTTTATCTATCTATCTTTACCCACGCTGGCCCAGTGCGGGCTGGTTGACTACATAAACCGTTAAATTTCTTCGAAGATGTATGCAGGCAGTGCCGTAATTAGCCTTTTATGCGCCCGGTGCGAGTTTCCAATACTGAAAAATGCCCTAACCAGGCTCTGACAATAAAATGGACAAATGTGCATAAAAAAATATCTATTTATTGTTAACCAAGTTATAGGTAGATACTTAGTAGATTTCTTTAAAATAATTTGTTAAAAATTTAAAGAAAATGAAAATTGTTAAGAATTAGTATAAAAATATTTGCTCAAATACAGAAATGAGACAAAATACTCAATAAGTAAAGACCCAAGGCTGTCCTTACTTTAAGATTACTTAAAGATTTACTTTCCACGCTTTTCTCATTGCGAAGTCCTTGATAACATTTTCATACCACAGAAGCCGTGCTATGTCGCGTTCAATTGACAAAATCGCTAGGCCAGACAATCTTTCTTGGCCCATCGTCGATCGCAGGTAAGTCTTTATTAATTTGAGCTTATTCAATAATCGCTTAATAATGCGATACAGATAGTACAGTAGGCCGGTCTGGTCATTTCTGCGCTCCTCAAGGGGCTGCGCCCTGTGCCTGGGCACCGCTGGCACCGCTCTATTTACGGCACTGTATGAAGGTTGCCTCACTGTCGCTGTTTTTCTTCACTGTAGGAGCGTCGGATAAATGTATATACGAAATTGGAGAAACGAAAAACACATTGGAACTTGGCAGGATCAACTCCGAGCCCCGGGAACCATCCTATTCGCAGACCAGTGCAGACACAACGCCACCCACGCTCCTTAAAGTAATAACTAACTGTTGCCTTTATCAATTGCGAGTTAAAACATCACGGTTATTATATGGGGCTCTCATACAACAAATATGGTGTTTCACTTAAGTATTTATTTTTTGTATTTGTCGCTATAACGGCTATAGAAATATATCATCTGTGAAACTTTAAACTGTCTTAACTTTACGGTTCATGAAATACAGCCTCGTGATAAATGGAAAGACAGACAGGCGGACAAAGGAGTCTTAGTAAAAAGGTCCCGTTTTACTCTTTGCTCTCATCAAACGCATCAATTTACAGAAAAGACAATTACTGATTCACACTGAGAGATTTAAATAATATCACAGTCGCGACAGACGCGAGTCACAAAAATAAGCTTGCATTGAAAAATAAAGTCTAAGAAATAGAACCATTCGACGTAAGTCCCACTCGTTGGTTTATTAATGTTACATATCTAAGCGATTTGAGTCAAACATACAAAAAATTCACCTCAAAATAATATAAACCAGAATTACCATAAATTATGGCTTGATCGCTTAACTAATGGCGGTAGCCAACGCGGATCACCCGAACTAGTTGATTATATTCACGGTCCGTAAAACTGGCTGTTACTTTCGTATTCGATAGTTAGTATTTGGAATAGCTGAGTGACGACAAGTATCGAAGCTGAGTAACGACGAGTATCGAAGCTGATGAGTGATGGTCCTATACCTATTGCTGAAAATCAAAGATTTTTGTTCTTGAGTAAATATTGGCGCTGAGCTATGGACCTTTTTGTGCTGCTGCAGCACGCATGAACCTCAATTATTCTGCATGGATGACAGGTCTGATTCCCTGTTCGTACCCCATTTTTTTTGCGAGGGGAAAATGCACCTTATGCGCCTTGTCACCGCGTTGGTTAGGCGCGGGCGTAGGGTACCGGCCTACCCACTAAAAACCCCCCGGTTTCCTTCCAGCCCGAATCGGGGCGCGTGGCGGGGTGAGCTTTCGCGATTCTACCGCCATACGCTCGTACTCTAAATTTGATACTTTTTTTGTGTGTGTTTGTAGACCAAATAAAATATATCTTTTTTTTTTTTATTAATGTCTGGAAAATGCGTTACGCATACCCCGCGGCTCGGGAACACCGCGGGGTTATGTCGGACTCTCCGCGCGCTTGGGGGCCGAGTGCCAGCCAAGTGCGCGGCCTACCGACTAAAAACCAGACAATGCCCCTCAGGGACGCCTTGGCAGGAGCGCATCAATCGTCGACGCATCCTTCCCCTCATCAGACGAGGAGGAAGACACGTCGAGGAGAGCAGCATCACTGCCTGACAAGGTCATGGGAACACTTCCGTACACTTCCACGACCTCGTCGGCGTCATTGGCTCGCCCGCGGCGAGCCCCTCTCACCCCCCCGTTTTGCTGGGGGGGCCGTCGATCCCCCGGGACATCCAGGGATCGTCGACTGACGGCGACCTTTGTATAGCAGGAATCAGCCTTCCCGGGCCTGGTCCCCGCTGGTCACCGACAGGAGGAAGGAGGCGAGCGAACTCGCGCCTCCTCCGCCCTGCACGCCTGCGGCGGCATGCCGGAGCCTCGGGATCCGCCTCCCTGGCCCGCTCCGCCACCTCCTTCTGCGTCATGACGTCGGCGCAGAAGGAGTTTACTAGCGCAAATAAAATATATCTGTCTAGCTTATATTAGGGACGGTTGGGGGGGGACCTTGAGGGGGGGGGGATGACAAGTGGGAGGATCTAATAATACATCACGGTTATTTTTTTTCGACACATAATTTTGATATTTATTAAATTTAGTAGTTACCTATATAGATTTAATATTATAACTATAATAATTAATTATTACACTAAACCTCAGCGATGTCCATCCTCTGGCGTTGAAGGGGGCCCTCAGGATCGAGTGTCGCATCTGAGACCCCGTATGGGCCTAGAGAACTCGGGGGGTTTTAGTGGTTAGGCCGGTCCTCTATGACCGGAGAGCCCCACACACGGCCGCGCCCTGCCAGCGCGGTGTCATGGTGCATAGGGTCGCATATCCCCTCGCAATAAAAAAAAGGGTGGACAATCCTTATCACGTAGGGTATGAAAAATAAATTGTAGCCGATTCTCTACTGAATATGCAAATTTCATAAAAATCGGTCAAGCCATTTCTGAGGAGTAAGGTATACATATAACATTGTGATATAAGAATTTTTTAAACACTCGAGAAATCGACGTTTCTGTACTTCGTTACCGATTCATTTGTGGTAAATACATGATTTACGGAGCTGCCTCTAATCTCTGAGTCCAGTAATAAATACACATTACAGCTACCTGGCGAAGTCTATCTGAAATTTACGACGCCTATTTGTTATCGGTAGCAGTTACCGAGTTATAATGAGAACACCTGTGGATTTGTAATGGGATTAAGTTTATCATCTGCCCATTAGATCCTGACGGTCCATTCTCGTATGCTGTCACACGCGAGGTGCAGCCGTGGTGAAGGTACGAAGCGTTAAGGTCGATATTTGCTTGCACTAGGGCAATTGTGAATTGTGTATATTTAGTTTGTTGCAAATTGCAGAGTGCTTGGATACCTCACACTACAGTATGCACTTCTGATTTATTTATCTTATATATAAAAATGAATCGCAAAATGTGTTGGTAAGCTCATAACTCAACAACGCCTAGACCAATTTGGCCAATTCTTTTTTCTTAATGTTCGTTGAAGTTCAAGGAGAGGTTTTACAATGAGGAAAATTCGAATAATTATCGGAAATACCCTAAAAACAGCCCTTTTATTTTCCTGTGCAAACGTTTTCTAACTAAAATGTAGGTACAGTCAATTTGAGCTTCATTGTTATTACATAAAGTTCATATTGCAAGCACTCACTGTTGTCTAAGCAATGTAGATGTCTTCCTAACATCAAAGAGTCGATTTGCTTTATATATAAAGTTTAAATTCAATCATATCTGTCAAAACAGTGTGCGTGTGTGCGTTGGAGCACAGAATACATCGTTGGATGATTTAATGTCACGTTCCAAACTTGAATAGTCACAAAATGTAATAGTTTATTTGGACCTTTTTTGCAATTTGATTGGCTAACCTATCCGCTATTATCCGCTATATTAGTCCGCTGCCTATTTAGTCAGCGGTGATTTCGAAATCGCATTCGTAATTCAAAAATAGGTCTCCTGACACGCCGGAGTAACTGCAAAAATCCCCGCTTGGACTCCCCTACTATTACTTCATGATCATAATTGTAAAGTTTGATTGAAATTCATTCTGTAGTTTTTACGTGAAAGAGTAACTCACATCCACACTTAGAAACTTTCCCGTTTATGATGTAGTAGGGATGTAATCCCTTTATGATGTGAAAATTATTTTCTCAACTAAAACGTAAACTTTGTAATCTTTTCGATCCCATGTCATGTCGTCATGTCGTGCCTTGCGTTCTAATATTACTCGTAACCTAACTCTTGTTATACCGCCCCGAAGTACCGACCTTTTTTTCATATTCTTTTTCGGCTTATGCCGTCCGGTTATGGAACTCTCTCCCGGAGGGTATTAGGAGAGCGCGAACGCTGGAGTCCTTTAATAATCAAGTCCGTTTTTACTTCCTGTCAAAGATTCCTTAACTTAAACTAATTATAAGCCTATTGTCCTGTGCAATTGCCTGGAAGAGATTGCTGTTTAACAATAAGGCCGCCTTTTGTACATTTGCTATTTGTTGTTTTCTTTCTTTTTGTGTATTTTATGTGTACTGTAGAAGATATGAAAGAAAAATATGTCTACTGAGGGTATAAAAGCGAGTGCAAACTATTGACCCGGGCACCAGTCTATATTGGCACAGGACATGCAGACCACGACATGTCTTAAGCGACCCCCCTAATCAATTAACGCAGGACCTTCTAGACCTGCAAGCGGCGGCGTCTGAGCCGTCGCCTCCCTTGTCTCCCCTTATTCGGCAGCCTTCTGCTTCGCCACGAGTAGGTTCCCAGTCAATACAGGCCGGTCCCACTTTGGAGAATCGCGCCTCTTCTAGTGCTTATGCCCTCTCCATGGGGCAGCGCTAACCGTACCTCTCCTGAGGTGCGGCCCTCTTCCATATAAGCCAGTAGGGTCATTAGGACCAAAGGCTCAGGCTGAGTTTAGCCGTCTCGGTCTGTTGGGTCGAGCCGCCTCGATTCACCAGGAGTCCGACATAAGCAATGCATCCCTGCTTGCCTGTTGAGTTGGTATTCATGAGGATTCACAGCCTCCTCTCCTGAGGAAAAAAAAAAATTGACCCGGGCATTGCTGTCCGTCATTTTTGCGTATTATCCCTGACGAAAAACAGATGGCACTACGTGTGCTATGTAGCGTTCGTGCGTTCGACAGCAGCCGAATTTATCCGAGCGCTCTCGAGCTCAGAGGCTTCGTGGCGACTTCACTTCTCATTTACTTGTCGACGAGTGAACACATGTTTTTCAAATTACCCTCTATAGCTTTCTATTAAATATTAGTTGAGTTTCTTTTGCATAAATTAATTCAGAGCCTTAAGCATCGTGGCGTCCTTAATAGCGTGGATCTTCTTATAGTACAATAATGAGTTATGTTATGTTATAAATATATTTAACTTAGTAATAAAAGTTTAACGACAGAAGGCATTGAATGGCACTCAAGGTTAATTGAACGCTAAATACTCATTTATTTAGTGTTGAATAGAGCGTATGTTGCGCAAGAGAATAGTAGTACAATAGAAGCGTGGGAATTTGTCAGGCGATTCTGGGTCCTATTGACACATGAATCAAAATAGGCAAATCCTAAAATTAAATAAAGTTACTTTCATTATATACACTTTATTGAGTAGAACACAAAATATTAAATTAAGTTGACGAATGGCGGACTTAACTCCAACAGAGATTCTTTCCAGTCAACCTGTGGTAGTGGAATTAGTGCAGTAGTGAGGCGACACAAAGTGTATTAAAAACTAAATATAAATATCCAAAATAATTCTTACTTACTAATATTATAACTCGGAAAGTGAGTTTGTTTGTTTGTTTCGCTTTCACACCGTAACTACTAAATCGATTGCTTTGAAATTTTGCAGACGTAAAGATAAAAGTCCGGATTAAATAATAGGCTACTTTTTATCCTTGAAAAAATTGACAGATCCCACGGATGCGCAATAAACGCTTCGCTCAAAAACTACTGCTCAGATTTTCATGCGGTTTTCATCAATAGATAGTGATTCTTGAGCAAAGTTTTGCAGTATTTTTTATCTTGGAAAAACGTATAGTCCCACGGGAAGCGCGATAAATCTTTCACGCCAAAAACCGACTTTCGCGCATATGTTAGCCGTGGGCAAAAGCTATGACCCTTAACCTTCTATAGACCCAATCCCGAAATCCACGCGGGCGAAGCCGCGGGCAGAAAGCTAGTATAAATAATTTTCGCGGTTAAGTGATGAAGAAGTGCAATTTAATTACAAAAAACTTAACTGACCATAAAGATGTAACGCTATCAAAGAACTCACACTCCAATCGCAGCGAAATGTCAGCTTAACCACAAATTGTCTAACTGTAATTTTATAGGCATCGATAAAATTGCGTTACGACTCGACTTCATCCGCCATTGTTGTGAACTGTATGATTTATAACTGGCCTTGATAAGCTATTTTCTAATAATATATTATTTTTTATATATTCCCAACTAATATTATTAAGTTTGTATGGATGGATGTTTGTTACCCTGTCGGGTAAAAACTACTGAATGGATTTTAATGAAACTGTAATTATTGTCAACTAGCTGTGCCCGCGACTTCGTCCGCATGGAATAGTTATTTTGAGCATCACATTTATTTTTGCAAACAACCACCTCAGCCGTTACCCACGACTTATCTGCGGCAATTTCTGTTATTATCTTAGACAATGTAGTTTTAAGTTTTTAAAAGAACATAATTATATTAAAGTACTTCTGCGTAAATTATATTTTTAGTTTTATTTTCTTGGGGCAGAAGTATAATGAATGAAAATGAAGAATATTGGTTTTCTCCGCAACCCGATCTTGGCAGCGCGAAATATCCAAAGATGATTACCATAAAAATGATTCTAGTGAGTTAACCTTAAAAGATAGACATATACTGTCGCAGACATGTTTTTTAGATCATTTCAAGAGGAATAATTCTTTCATACATATTTTTTTGGTATCTTGAACCGCTTTCGCAGCGCACGTAACCGAAGCCCTAAAAGATGAATAATATTCCCCGTTTTTTCCACATTTTTTTATGTAGTTTAAAGCCTTTCTTGATAAATGGTCTATTAAATAAAAAAAAAAAAATTTCAATTCGAACCAGGAGTTCCTGAGATTAGCGCCTTCAAACAAACAAACAAACTCTTCAGATTTATAATATTAGTATCGATAATGTAGCTAATACATCAGAATAACATAGGCTACAATTTTTAAATATACACACCACTTTAATAAGCTACTACTACTACTACTAAATAAGCTACTCGAAATACTAATTCTGCGTAGACGAAGACGCGGGCACTTACTAGTGTATGTTAACGTTTAAAGTATGCTTACAATATTTTACAATATATAATGTTTTCATGCCAGAAAATATAAAATAATTTTTCATCTGGTAATTCTCGTTAAATCGAATTTTCCAAAAAAAAAGATTTCCCAGGCTTAAAGTATTCTTTGTTCTCAAATCCATACCAAATTGCATTATGACACTAAAAATCCTCAAACTATCCCTATATGAACTTTCATCAGTCTGTTATTTTAGTTATCTCTTATTTTCGTTCGTGTATTTACTCCCTTTAGGGTAAAATTTTTACAAACTATAAATGCCGTATTTATTAATATCTAATCAAATATAGTTTTACGCTTTTAGCTTTATAAATTACTTACTTAAAAAAAAAAAGGTTTTTTAAAGAATTTCATTAAAAAGTATCGTACTCGTATATCTCAGACTTTAGATTATCTGTGGACCAAATTTCATTAATTTTTTTTCAGTAGGTTGGTGTGAAAGCGTTAAAGATAGAATTACTGTCGAATTTATAATATTACTAAGGATTAATTATAATAATTCATGTTATATGTTTCTAAACACATTGCTAAACACACACATACAAGCTATCCGTGACTAAGGAGAGAGAGGAATCTCTAGACAATACGTGCCGTCTCAAGGATCACTACTTTCTTTATCCGGCTTTTAATCTATCCGTCAAGCGAAAGTCTCTTAAGATGTTGATTGAGGTTCTTCGCTGTTAGGCCATTCGCAGAAGCGACTATCGGAACAGTGATCGTCGATACAACATTCCATATGGCGGTTACTTGCGCCAAGTCAGTACATTTCATTTTCTTTCTCAGCTGTCAGTGAGATTATTAGAGGTTAGGATTTTTGTCTATGCTTTTGGTTGTAAGGGTAATTTCAATTTTTTTTTATTTTATTTTATTGAGGTCAAATAAACAATTGTACAATGAGGTAATTATAACAAATAAATGTAACTACATGTAACAATAAGACAATAATTGCACAACCAACACCATTAACCCTAGACTTACAATATTATTGTTTAGGAGAACACTAGACACAACACATATTAATTATTAGAGTCGTACTCCCTTGCCAGATTCGACAAGAGACGACAAGAAATCCTTTAACCTGCGTTGTGTCTTACAAAGTAGTTATTTTATTTGAGAATTAGTAAAAATAAATACTCGGCTAAAGCAACTAATCATCCGCAAGATGTTCCAACACACGGTTTCTAAAACTGTCGTGTGACATTGAGAAAATGTCAATATCAATAAAGTGCTCATTGTAGCATTTCATAAGTCGTGTCAAAGGTGCACGTTCACCTGCGTTGGTTTTGCACAGTTTTGGAGCGAATAGTTTATGACTATGAGTGTCTAGAATACGTTGAGAACGACTCGGGACACGTATATATATATTGTTCATTAAGAATTTACAATCTAACTTGTTGTGACAAATACCATGCAATAGCATTTGATCCATGAGCAACCTCCTAGCTGTCAAAGTTGGAAGCGAGAATTTAATTAATAATTTGGAATATGACAGTTTTGTCCGACAACACCTGTAATTTAAAGATTTTAAAAATTTTCGCTGAATTGTTTCTAACTGATCACGATATTTAGCATAAAATGGGTTCCAAACTTGTGTGCAATACTCGATTTAAGGTCTAATTAAGCTTTGAAACTGAGATGCCATAAAGAATTTGAGTGTCAATTGTACAAATGAGTTTTGAAGAGATGTTTTGTATGGTGTGTAGTTTATTTAGATATAGTATGCAATTATGTTTGTTTTTCATATTTGAATTAAATTTAATGGTTTTAAGAAGTTTTTAATAATTTAAAATTTTCCCCTTGTCACTGAGCACTCATTATTTAGCATTAGAAATGTTATTTTTACTGAATTCTTTATTGCATTCCATATTAAATACACTACAGAAAAACTGTGAACGTTGTGTATAATCGTTTGCAATGTAAGCGGAAATATGTAATTATTTATGACTAGCATTCTGCCCGCGGCTTCGCCTGCGTGGATTTCGGGATTGGGACTATAGAGGATTAAGGGTCATAGCTTTTGCCCACGGCTACATATGCGCGGAAGTCGGTTTATGGCGCGAAGGTTTTATCGCGCTTCCCGTGGGACTATCCGTTTTTCCGAGATAAAAAATACCGCAAAACTCTGCTCAAGAATTACTCTATCTATTGATGAAAACCGCATGAAAATCTGTGCAGTAGTTTTTGAGCGAAGCCTTTATTGCTCATCCCGTGGGATCTGTCGATTTTTCCAGGATAAAAAGTAGCCTATGTTACTCGGGGATAATGTAGCTTTCCAAAGGTGAAAGAATTTTTGAAATCGATCCAGTAGTTTCGGAGCCTATTCATTACAAACAAACAAACAAACAAATCTTTCCTCTTTATAATATTAGTATAGACATCACATTAGAATCCTCAAAAATGACAGTGTTTCTTTACTATTTAATGGATGTTATTATATATATAAATCTTCCTCTTCAATCACTGTATCTATTAAAAAAACCGCATCAAAATCCGTTGCGTGGTTTTAAAGATTGAAGCATACTCGTACATAGGAATATAAGGAGAGAAAGCGACTTTGTTTTGTACTATGTAGGGATATTACATTTTTGTTAATTTAATATTATATTTATTATTTATACAATTATTTATTTAGTTATTATTCTTGTATTGCCATAATTATTTGTTTTTTTTTTTTATTTAAAAACTAGCTGACCCGGCGAACTTCGTACCGCCTTAGCGTAGCTTTGATGCACTACTTTATTTTGTATAGTTGAAACGATGCTCTTTTAATATAGTCTATGGCTGTGAATGACGTTGACATTCGTATAAAAAAAAATTGACATTCGTAACGCGCGTTTTTTAAAATATGCAAAAGTAAATGTATACTTTTCAATATTTCTGAGAGATTTTCTTAATATTTTTTTCCGTAAGAACCATCCTTGGACTTCCACAAACATTTAAAAAAAAGAATTATCGAAATCGGTTCAGCCGTTCACACGTGATGCCGTGACAACGCGAAACGGGTTTCATTTTTATATATATAGATTAAATATCTGAAGCGAGAGTGTATTTTAGGCTCTGCACATCAGTATTCGGGTTGCGATTGTTCGGGTTGCAGAACCACTTAATATGGATACTTTTTTAAGAGAATTCAAACCTATGCTTAACATATATTGTTGATGACTACTAGACTTCGATATGTCGTTTAAAACTTAAATTACATTTAATATGCAATTAAACTTAATAACAAACCTGATAAAAAAACAAGACAATACATTCGACAAAATACTCTTAAGCACGTAATCGAAAACGCACACACACAATTCCTGTTTAATATCTAGGAGTATTTGTATTTAGGCTCTGCACAACAGTATTCGGGTTGCGATTGTTCGGGTTGCAGAACTACTTAATATGGATACTTTTTTAAGAGAATTCAAACCTATGCTTAACATATATTGTTGGTGACTACTAGACTTCGATATGTCGTTTAAAACTTAAATTACATTTAATATGCAATTAAACTTAATAACAAACCTGATAAAAAAAACAAGACAATAGATTCGACAAAATACTCTTAAGCACGTAATCGAAAACGCACACACAATTCGTGTTCAACATCTACGAGCATTTGTATTTAGGCTCTGCACAACAGTATTCGGGTTGCGATTGTTCGGTTGCAGAACCATTTAATATGGATACTTTTTTAAGAGAATTCAAACCTATGCTTAACATATATTGTTGATGACTACTAGACTTCGATATGTCGTTTTTCCGTGTTATTCGCCTGTTTTTTTTTCTCAAAACAACCTCCAAAATAAGTAAGTAAAAGGAGATGTCCTCTTATTACAAGGAGGTTGGTTTTTTGTGATCAGCGTTAACTAACAAACACCAAACTACATTAAATTGAAAGCCGAAAAAATATGAAGTAAGAAACAAATAAAAGAAATATTTTTTACCACCCCAATTATTTTTAAATAAATAAAACATGTTTATAAGAAATATTTCATTATGGCAACACCTTAATGATTTTTTATTAATCTGTGACTACCGATATCTAACTCTATGTTTGATATTTTCCGTTGAGTTGAATCATAGAATACATTTACTCGGTCTGATCATAATCATAAAATCAAAACTATGACATTGACAGCAGGTGCCTGACTTGTCAGTTGATTTATTATTAATATTTTTTTCTGGCTCTAGATAACATACATTAAGTAACATAGCAGTCCCTATATTTTGTTAGTTAAAAACTTATCAAAATTAGAAATATTCGGTTCATTAAAGCAATTATGTATGTATTTAGATTTTTAAAAGGCTTGTTGATAATTTTTTTTAAGCAATGTGTAATTATAGCATTAAAGATATTTCATTTTTTATTATACTAGATACGAATTATTAAAAATCGGGGGTCTTGAAAATAACATGACTTACGGCGATTACTTTCTTTTAGAGCCTTCTATCCAAATATATCAAATTTACCCGAGTTAGTTACTATAAACCAATATGGGACATCTCCTTTACGTACTTGTCCCGAGCCAAGACGCATGTGAGGGACCGTAGGCTTTGACTGGCACTACACTGAGAGAAAAAAGCTACGTATACGTAGTCTGTCGTAAGCTATCTACCACGTAGCTTGCAACGGGATACAGGTTACGAGTGTTGGACTAATACTCTAGTTGTCACCTACTTGATAAGGAAGTTTCATACTGATGCTGTAATAGGAGACACCATGCTTCATCATGGTATTACAGGAATATCCGTATAAAAACTGCGCATCATTCTCAATGGAGTAACATGACATACGTAGCTTGATATATCCAGTACATATGTGGCTGTGTTATATGCTCTTGTGTTTGACTACGAACGGTAACTATGTGATTATATTCATGTTGGACGCCACTGAGTTAAAAGCATATACGGCTTACTTGAATCCTCGTACGCACTACGTACATGATGTAATGCGGCTGCATTATAATTCGTGTGTTGATACAGTAAGAATACCGTTACATTCTTACGGTACGTTACTACGTACAGTAAGTACTCATCTTACTTGCACCCTGGGTACAAAACTAAATGCAAGAGTTATGCAGTGGCATTATGAATATAAGTGTGAGCTCTTACGTAGTACGATCAATTACAGTGTAATGGAGTGGGTTCCGTAAAATCACGGACTCCCTCACAATTGCCAGCTACGTACCCAGCATGTTGTTACATACGTATGTAACAGTGTCCTTATTTGATCCTTACATACATAAGTGGTCTAAGGAATTACGTAGATTTTTTTACTCTGTGTAACCTCAAAATTTGACCCTACAAACCCTACATAATCACGTGTCTTTCCCGAGGCACATTTTCCCAACATTAAAGTAATAAAAAGGTCTGTGGAAATACCCTATATAGTCAAATGATCACCCCAAAGTAACGAACATTTTCCAAATAAGTTATGACTTAAAGGTCTATGTTACCAGGTCATAAAATTGAAAAATAAGTGAAATGATCGAATGACATATCTTTGAATTACGTTTTTTAGAAGTTTTATTTTTTCCACGTTCAAGGGGCCGTGGATTACTATAGGACCACTGTTCAGTTCCTTGTATGTCACCGAACACCGCCACTGACGTCACTCGCTTGACTGTGCGCATATTTCATTGAGTGCATTCGCGATCATCAGCGCAACCGGGTGCATTCTAAGCAATTATTGTTATCATAAAATTCGTTATCATTTATCAGTTAAGTTTAATATATCATTATCAAATTATCAGTTGTTTTATGTTCCTAATCCGAACATAAATTGGTCCTTCGAGCAAAAAAGGACCTCGCGCGTGCCGGGACTCTTTAGTGTCTCAAGACTCGAGTGAGGTTTTATCAGTGACAAGTGAATAGTTCACTAGTGGAGTGATATTGGATTGCCCACTTTGCTAAGAATAAGCAAAGTTCCAGCCAAGCAGCAGCTATAAACGAGCACACCGACATCATCAAAGTAAGATCATTCCATTTTATAAGATAGAAGGATGGAAGGTTTGTACGCCCAACAATTTGTAATATTTGATTACGTATATAAAAAAAAATATTTAAAAATTAGTCTATAAGTAATTATTTTTTAATTTTATATACACAAACAAAGTAAGTAACAAATTTTTAATTTGATACAGATAAGCAAAACTTTAAGTACCTCATTTTTAATTTGATACAGACAAACAAAACTCTATAAGTACCAAATTTTTAATATAATACAGGTACAAAAGTAAAAGAAAAACGATCAAACGCACAACAAAGTGATTCTTTATGATTACCGTTTCTCAATTTGAGGTACGAAACACTAAAAATAATCAAACTAATGCTTTTATGTTGTAATAAAACAAAAAGAAGGCTCTTTTAATAGCCGACGTAATTAAATAACACATAATTTGTGATACCAGCGGCCATAATTTACAGCGCCGTGAT
Organism: Scirpophaga incertulas; assembly: GCA_036419045.1. Classification (NCBI taxonomy): domain Eukaryota; kingdom Metazoa; phylum Arthropoda; class Insecta; order Lepidoptera; family Crambidae; genus Scirpophaga; species Scirpophaga incertulas. Next base: position 3,893,917 of record CM071640.1, on the reverse strand, counting down.
TTACAATGAACCCACGTCCAAAATGTGTTAGTGGAATGTCAACAGAATTATCTTTAATGTTTTTGACTTTCCCTGTGAGATTTAATAATAATACATATATAAGTTTCTTTAGCCAGTTCGGTTGTCCATCACTAAGTTATCGCGCGGCGATAAAAATAAAGATAGTGCGAAGGATAATTAAATTTTTATTGTTTTCTCTATTGTCTTAAGCTCTTACTTATTACAATGGACACATAAAAAAAAATCAATTTTCTAGGTTAATAAATAGTATAGAATAAGTATTCTGCTTTTCATCTCTCCATGACCAACATAATAAGAGAAAAAGAAACAAATATGATTTTTTTTCCTGTAATTAAAAGAAAAATAAAGAAAAGCGCGCATTGCATGGGAGTATTTTTGTTTTTCACAGCGTGGCACAGGCATTGAACCCCTTACAGCCAAATTTATTAATATCTAAAAGTATATCTATAGTAGTGGCGGAAAGTGGAGTCAATATTTAATAATAAAAATGAAAGTGTTTAACTTTAGTGGCGCCACCAATAAATACGAAATTAGGTCGCGTTAATTGTATAAGTATTTGAACCAATCTCTTTGGTTGACATTTTTGAGGCATCTCAAAAATTAATAATTAAGTAACATCTCTGAGTATGTTTGTGATTTTTTTTTTCTTTCAGGAGAGAGAAGCTGAGAATCCTCACGAGGAGCATGAAACGGGTCCAGGATACCGCCGCAACGACAAGTGCTATGGTGATTACGTTGGACTCCACACCGGCCAGAGCGGTCTGACCAGCGTGACCTGACCGACTAAACTCAGCCTTAACTTTGGCCATAAGGGCCTTACGGCTTGAATGGAACCGTTTGTGTTTTTTGTTCCTCAGGTCAGGAAGGCTGAGAATCCTCATGGATTCGGACGGTGATTATGTCGGACTCCTGGTTGGTTGACTTCCGTTGGTCCTATTAACCCTATGGCTTGACCTGATAGGGGCGTTGGTGATAAAAAGCGTTCTTATATACATAGGTGTAAAAAAACAAAATGGCTGACATTTAGCGCAAAATTAGAAGTCATTAACATATATGAACCAAAACATATCATCGCAGCTAGTATATATACTTAACTAATTAAGTTAAAGTGATTAGGCCCTTAGTAAAATACATTAGCCCAGTGAAGGTTGATCGTAAACATTTGTTTATTTTTAGTTGAATACAGCTTGTCTCAAGGTTTCTACGCATATGTCTTTCCCTTTCTGAATAAGTATAAGTTATTTTTTCTTGCTCGTATGTACGTATAACGTTTTTATTCTCTCATGCTTTATATTTTAATAAATAAAATAAATTTTATTACTTAATAATAAGTGTTTAATAAAATAACTAGTCATTTAGTTTAGGCAATAACGCCTTCCAATCATACGTCTGCATGTTACTTAGGCGACTGAATAGTTATATTGAATTTTCAAGGCAATCAAAAGAGAAAGAAGGTACAAATGCTCGCATTCACACAAACATGTGCCTCCACCGGGATTCAGACCCGGGACCTCAGAGATAGCGACAACTTGAAACCGGTGTACTAACTCGAGGTCGTTTTACGGAAGTAACTGAACTGACTTGTACACACCATGTTCAAGCAAGTATGATGAAACTGTAGACTGTACATTTTTCTAGAAATTATTCCAAATTTGTTTTCTATTTTCAAATTGATTTAGTTATTTTTAGTTAATTGCTTACAAGTTGACCTTTTTTGCAGTTTATCTAAAGTAGATGATAGTTTTTATATGGCCAAGTGGTTTTCGGGACCCAGGTCTAAATTTTGAATATGTTGTCCTGGCCGAGCTGAGCAAAAAATATAATGGTCGCAAGAAAAGTTAACGACTCATTTTCCCGCTAGGGGGCTATGAAGTTTCGGTAAAAAAGTTTGATTTCCTATTTTTTTTTAAATAATAGTCAAATCTAAGGTATTGTAATGTTACGCCGGTGGCTTAGTAAAACTTCAAAAGTGATTTTCTGTGACTTAGAAACGTTTTCAGCAGGCTGAAACATCGTTTCAGGCCGTTTCAGAAGTAGCTCTTTCACATACTAAAAAATCTAAATTACACCCAAGTTACAGTAGTTTTCAGGCGCCTGAAACATGTTTTCAGTACGTTTCAGGCTACCCTCTATCCAACGCCGCAATAACCTGAAAACCCGTTTTCAGGCGTTTTCAGGACCCCTTATGAGCCATTAAGCCTACTTCAGTAAAAGGACATAAATTTCAATAGGAGTGAAAGAGATAGCAATAGTAGAAAGAGACAGATATAGTTGGAACATTCGAGAAGTATTAGAATGAGAAAACATCATTAGAAAGAGATAGACAAACTCAGAATATTCGAGAAAGATAGTACGGGAATATTCGAATATTGTGTGACAAGGATAGCACAAGGAAGAGACAGTTATGCTCGAAACGTCTCGAACGCGCGACATCATTCCTACGCGCTTGTGTATTGGACTACACATTCGAGTGTGTCCGCGAATGTTCTGGCAAGAGTGGCAAGTACCTTAGGGGACTATATAAGGCTGTGTCCGGCCGCCGGGGGAGTATTGTTTTGCGATACAGTGCGAAAACATCTAAGTGATATTGGAGAACTAAGAAGCGACTTTCAGTGCTTTCAGTGAAGTTAGTGAAGTTAGTGTACTAATTAATAAAAGTTCAGTGTTTTGGTAGACCGCCGTTTGATTTACTGACCCCAGCTCGTAACAGTAATATAATTTACATATTGTTAAAATAGTACAGGCCCAACTAGATAGCGTGAGATTAAATAACATTGAGGTAAGGTCACTTGCCTGTCACATGTCACTTTCTCTAAACGTTGAATATTCAGAATCAGTTCGTCAAGGAGAACAACATATCCAAAAATCAGCTGATTCTGCCGATAACCACGATTTTCCAATACAGACTTCAGAGCCCCATAGCGGGAAAATGCGTCGTTAGCTTTTTTGCGACCATTACATTTTGTGCTCAGCTCGACCAGGAAAACAACATATCCAAAATTTAGACCTGGGTCCCGAAAACCACTTGGCCATATAAAAAGTATCATCTACTTTAACAAAGAGTTTGCCCGTATAAAAAACAGAAGTTGTAGAAACATTGTATTGTAGAAATTTGGGAACTCAAAGTGAAAGCGTAACCATTTTAAAATCATTTAAGAGGATCAAGTGTCGATTGATTGCGAATTATCCACAATTACTGTTATTTTCCAATATCTCGATAGTTATCTTCTCGATCCAAATTTAGTGGTATTCGATACAATAAATTAATTCGCATGCAAAACACGACAACATTATCCAAATATATTAGTATCGTTTAGACTGTAGATGGCCGTTATTTGAATACATTTATTTCAATTTGCATTTCATTTGAATACAATTATTTCAAATAGTAAATAAGGAAATAACTATTTGGAAAATATTCAATTTGTAAATAAATCAAAATCAAAATTACCTTTATTCAAAAAAATTGACTTCAAAAATGTATACATTTTAAGGACACAATGAGCTTAAAGGCTACTTACATAACCTTGAACGCGGATACGTACGCGGGAAAAAAAATTGTTCAGACCTGTTCAGAAATTAGGAGGGTCTTCTTGAGAAGAATAGGCAAGAAAATCTGAAGCTCTATTTTGCCAACTGACTAAACAAGACTGTTAACCGTCAAGGCGATAAGGGTGAATGTCTTGTCGCGTGGAACGATGATGGGAAGCGGTAGGGGTTGATTTGACCACTTTTCAAAAGTTTTTGTGATAGTTGCAAATATGCTGCGAATCTTACAGGATTCTATATTACACAAATGGTTCTTTCTGTAAAAACTTCTTCAATAAAAAAGTTACAATTGCGACGCATCAGTGCCATATATTTTAGAGAATCCCTAAAAGAATTGTTCAAAGAAATTAATATTTTAACTTTACCTAGTCAATATATATATGATAATTTAGTTTCTGTATATAGAAACTATAATAAATTCTACAAAAACAGTGATCTACATAATGTTAATACTAGAAACAAAAATAAACTTGCCGTTCCAATGTTCAGACTCCATAAAACTAGCTTTTCTTTCTTAAGGAAATGTATATCTATGTTTAACAAGCCTCCGCAAAGTGTCATTGATTTGCCTTTATATAAATTTAAAATCCATATCAAAAATACACTCTTGAGTAAAGGTTATTATAAAGTAAATGACTATCTAAATGATCACACTATTTGGGAATAGGCACACTATTCATAGAGCCATGTTTGGTAACAACATTATTTAAAATATTGTATTATTTTTATGTATGTGTATGTAAACATACATACGACTGTAATCGTATTAGGTATGACTATATCTTATATTATATTGTATTATATTATTATAATTATTAACATTGAAAAGAGGAGATAAAAAATAGACCTTCAGAGATTCTTGCCTGTTCTTCTCGAGAAGGCTCTCCCAATTTCCGAAAAGGTGTAGAGTCAATATTATTTTTTTTCCTTGTTCGTACGTACGGACAAGGTTTTTGATTTTTTAAGCTTTTTTTTTGTTTTGTTTGTTTTGACGTCAATAAGTGCCTGTAAAGGTCTATGTTGAATAAAGATTATTTTGATTTTGATTTGATTTGATTGATATCTACCTATTATGCGTATACTAGCTTTGATCTAACTTTAATATATTCAATGTCTTTATCATAATCGTCATGTACAATTTTTTTTTTCCTTTTTATCTTTAGAGTATGTTGCAGCATCCTGTACAATTATTTAATAATTTTCTTTTTTATGTCACAAAATGTGTAATCTTTTGCGTCATTGTTAATTTAATAAAACTGTAAATATAGTTACTATGATTGAGCCTATTGTAAGTGCTAATAATATAAATTCCTCGGCATACCTCCTAAGGCGAGGGCTGAAAATCGGTGTTGCTCGTATGGGCAAGCTAATCGCCGAGCCCCGGCCTTTTAGCTTCACTTTTTGTTGTTTTGTTTTTTTTTATAAATTTGTATTTAATTTCATTGTGTGAGCTAAATAAACTTTTTTATTTATTTATTTACTAGCTGGTTTCCGCGACTTCGTCTGCGTAGGACACTTATCGTCATATTTTGGACACCTCACACAGTACTCTATAAATATAACCTATCTTTTAGTATAGCTAGCTATTTTAGTTTGACGTTTATCCGTACTTAGCCGTATAAATGGGCCATTGTGCGCTAGCCTATGTGTTTTTCTGATGTATGAGCTATGTTATTGTAAAAGGAGATGTCCTCTTATTACAAGGTTGGTTTTTTGTGATCAGCGTTAACTAACAAACACCAAACTACATTAAATTGAAAGCCGAAAAAATATGAAGTATGAAACAAATAAAAGAAATATTTTTACCACCCCCAATTATTTTTAAATAAATAAAACATGTTTATAAGAAATATTTCATTATGGCAATACCTTAATGATGTTTTTATTAATCTGTGACTACCGGTATCTAACTTTATGTTTGATATTTTCCGTTGAGTTGAATCATAGAATACATTTACTCGGTCTGATCATAATCATAAAATCAAAACTATGACATTGACAGCAGGTGCCTGACTTGTCAGTTGATTTTTTAATAATATTTTTTTCTGGCTCTAGATAACATACATTAAGTAACATAGCAGTCCCTATATTTTGTTAGTTAAAAACTTCTCAAAATTAGAAATATTCGGTTCATTCAATTATGTATGTATTTAGATTTTTAAAAGGCTTGTTGATATTTTTTTTAAGCAATGTGTAATTATTGCATTAAAGATATTTCATTTTTTATTATACTAGAATACGAATTATTAAAAATCGGGGGTCTTGAAAATAACGGACTTACGGCGATTACTTTCTTTTAGAGCCTTCTATCCAAATATATCAAATTTACCCGAGTTAGTTACTATAAACCAATATGGGACATCTCCTTTCATTAAAATCTATTTAGAACTTTTTACGGGAAAGAGTAACAGAAATCGATACTTACAAACTTTCACCTTTATAATATTATAGTATTTAGTTATAATTTATTAGTAGGGTTAACATAATTGTTATAAATTAAAAAAAATCTGTTTCTGTTAGTGACGCGTTCATCATTTGCATATTCTGATGATGTCCGCGGGAGTAACGCCAAATTGCTCTATTGTCTCAAGTTATGTTACTGTTCTGTGTTACAGATTAAAAAGACACAAATTATACGCCTTTTATGTTGCACCTCCTCCGTGGGACTTGCTTTAATTGCTTTGGTAATTTTTTGTTTCAACAATGAAACACACTTTCTCATAACGTCGTGCAGAGTTTGTAATCGTTCCAAATTCAGGTAAGATCAAATGATTAATTATTCCGATTTTTCTTGTAAATTCAACTTCGGAGTGTGGAAAGAATATACAAAGTGTAGAATAGTATTAAGGAAACGTTTACACATATAAAGTTATTTTTAAATTTTTGGTATGATTAGAAACTTTATACATCTAGTTAATGTTTAGTATCGTTTTTCTACTTTTCGTTTGATATTGTTCCAAATGTTTATTTTATAAGTTTAAATGTGAGATTAAATATATCTCTTGTTGTGTTGCGTTTTCCCGAACGCCCGTTATTTGCTTATATTATTAATTATATAATAATATTGCTTACGGTCCGTAGTTCTGGCTTGGCTTGAAAGTTGTTTTGTGTGTACTAATGTGCCCTACCGTATGTGGTTATAAATATATATCATATATTACAATACTTGTAGTATATAAATAGGAGAACGCGTGGCCGACCACTTTTCCAATTCATCCCGTCGAAACGTAATATGCAATATTAATCCGCCGTAAATAAACTCAATAAAAATGCCGTGAAAAAATCCGAAGTGACAGTCAAGTACCGAAACCGTAATGTCAAAATCTTTTTTTTATTTTTTTTAAATTTCCTTTTCCGCGGTCCGAAACTCATAAGTCCTAAACAATCCCCCACCCCGAGATGAGCAACCCTCATCTCGCTAGTCTACCGGTAGACGGGACAGGGTTGCCACCGCACGGCGCATCACAGAGTCGCCGATCGAGACCTCTGCGAACCGAGGTACACCGTCAGAGCCTGGATAAAGCTTCAAAATGCGTCCTCTACGCCAACGTAGAGGAGAAAGATTTGAATCCTTAATCAGGACAAGATCCCCTACCCGTGCAGGAGCCGTTTTATCTGTCCATTTCAGCCGCTGCTGCAACATGTGCAAATACTCCGAATAAAACCGTTTATTAAAATTTTGTGACATCTGTTGCAGCATTTGAAAGCGAGAAAGTCGACTCAGTGGTACATTCTCAAAGGATACTCAGGGAGAGCTGCAAGGGGCTGGCCGATGAGGAAATGACCCGGTGTCAAAACCTCCATATCGTTGGGATCCGAAGAGAGTGGGCATAAAGGCCGTGAATTTAAAGTTGCTTCCACTCTGTAAAAGACCGTAGTAAGTTCCTCGAACGTAAGAACCGTTTCCCCAATAACACGTCTCAAATGTGTCTTAGCCACCTTCACGACAGCCTCAAAGATGCCTCCCCAATGAGGACATCCAGGAGGATCAAACTTCCACGTAATGCCCTGAGTAGCCATTGCTTGTCCCAAGTCCGTACTATGTTTCGTTAAAAAATCATGGACCTCCTTAAGATACCTGTCAGCACCCTGATAATTTGTGCCGCAGTCCGACCGTACCAAACTCGGTAACCCCCTCCGTGAAACAAAACGTCCGAACGCCGCGATAAACGCTTCCGTACTAAGCGAAGATACTATTTCTAAATGTACTGCCTTCGTTGACAGACAAACAAATACACATAAATAAACTTTGTAAGTCTTAGAGGTCCGCAAGTGAGAAGCCCTGACAATAAAAGGACCAGCGAAATCCGTACCGACACCGTGAAAAGGTCTGGTGACACTAACCCGATCGCTAGGTAGGTCCATCATAGGCTGCATGGTGTTAGCCTTTAACCGATAGCAAGGTATACACTTAAATATAACCGATCGGACGCACCGTCGCGCCGATAGTATCCAAAATTCCCGCTGAAGAATAGCAAGCAGTGCCGTACAACCTGCATGCGAGTTAGTAATGTGCCGATCACTTACTATCAACTGCGTCAAGGGTCCGTCCTTGGGCAGCAAAAGGGGATGCCTAGCCGAATACGGCAGCTTCGAGTTGCGCAGCCGTCCGCCAACACGAAGTAATCCCTCGCCATCAATGAATAAGTTAAGTTTCTGTACGGCACCCTTTAACCGACCCGTCGTCCGTAACGATTTAAGCTCGTCAGAAAACCGTTCCGATTGTACCCGTCGTACCCAAAACATGAGAGCAGCACGCCGTTCGCCTGCCGTCAGAAACAAAGATGTATTTCTTACAACCGGTTTGCGAGTATTCGTTATAAACCGACGCATCCATCCCGTAACGGCCAGTAATTTATTAAGAGAGCTAAACCGCAGTAAAAGAGGGTTTGTGACGATTTCTTTCTCCACAGCCATGACACGCACACAGGGCAGCGGATCCGATCCGATTAAAACCGTAGGGGGCCATGACGACTCCGGTGCCGTCAACCAAGCAGGTCCCCACCAAAGGTTATGACTCACCAACGAGGAGGCATAACAGCCGCGAGAGGCCACGTCGGCGGGGTTCAACTCGCCGGGTACGTGCCGCCAATTCAGATTCACTGACGAGTTTTGAATTTGCGAAACCCGATTCGCAACAAATGTTTCCAGCCTATGTACCGAGGTCTGGAGCCACGCCAAAACAATTTGGCTGTCAGTCCACGCATAAACGTTGCCTATGTTAATGTGCTTCCCGAGTGTATCACAAACATGATTCAATAACCGAGTAAGTAACGCAGCTCCCGAGAGCTCCAATTTGGGTATGGTTTGGCGGTTGCGTATAGGAGCCACCTTGCTCTTCACCGTGATTAGATGTAACGCTACTGAACCATCTGGCTGTATCGTCCGAAGATATACGACTGCCGCGAAACCCGATTCCGAGGCGTCACAGAAACCGTGAAGTGACGCATGATACTTCCCCGGTGGAAGTATTTTACGAGGTATAACAACCCTTCCGATAGTGGGTAACTGATCAATAAATGCGAGCCAGTCCGTTAAGAGTTCAGTAGGTAGGGTCTCATCCCACTTAAGCTCAGCCAACCATAACCGTTGTAGAAAACATTTAGCCCAAAATATTATAGGAGCGATCCACCCGTTAGGATCATAGATACGAGCAACCGTAGACAGGACTAGCCGCTTAGTCCATATCTTTTCCGTTATTGTTAAAACCCGAAAGGAAAAGATGTCAGGAACCGGTAAATACTGAACACCTAAAACCGATGTTGAACGAGGAGAGTCCGGATTCTCAAATAACAATGGATCTTGAACGTGATCCGCTGGTAGTCCTTCTAAGAGACGTGGACTGTTCGAAATCCATTTCCGTAGTTCATAGCCAGCCGTTGCCAATAACGCTATGAGCTCGTTACGTAAAATTAAAGCCTCCTGTTCCGAAGATCCACCCGTGATAACGTCATCGACAAAAATTTCCGACTCTAAGACGTCCGCCGCACGAGGGAATCGAACGCGTTCCCGTTGAGCGAGTTCCAACAAGCACCGCATAGCCATCCAGGGGCTAGATTTCAAACCGTACGTGTTTGTGTTCAGTTCGTAGACGCGTAATGGGTGAGACGGGTCCTCGCGCCAAAGAATCAGCTGATACCGTCTATCAGCCTCATCAATCACCGTTTGCCGGAACATCATGCGTATATCCGTCGCGAAGACCACCTGGTGTCTACGAAAGGCCGAAATAAGATCCGAAATATCTTTATGTAGTTTAGCACCCGAGTGCAGGATTTGGTTCAATGAAACACCGTTAGAGGAAGGGGCCGACCCGTCAAACACGACCCGTATCTTACCGCTATCCGATTTAAAAACCGCGTGATGTGGTATGAAATAGTGTTCTTCCGATGAGTAGTCCCTCCGTGCCAGGGACATGTGACCTAATTGTACATATTCCCGCATGAACTCAATGTATTTGTCGCGAAACTCTGTATCTCGCTTCATGCGACGTTCCATAGAAAGCAGGCGTTTCTCAGCAGTGAGGTAGGACTGCCCCAGCGGTTTGCGAATGCTCACAAAGGGCAACCGAGTAACGAAACGACCGTTCGGTAACCGATAAACATTTTCGATAAAATGGCGCTCGCATTCTTCGTCGAGCGGGTCCTTCCGTGAAACCGTGGGTACCTCTTCTGTCTCCCAAAAACGCTGTACTAAATCCGAAAGAGAAACGCCCGTAAAAACCGTATCAGAAACCGTATCATATGCTGGGCCCATAATCATATATCCGTAGTGCGATGGTATAGCAACCAAGCCATTATTATTTAAATTTATAGTGCGTCCGGTGCACAATAATTGACCAAGCACATCAGTACCAAGCAACAAATCAATTTTTCCAATATTTAAAAATTTTCTGTCAGCCAAAGACAGGTGAGAAGCCGAGTTCAAAATTTCCGAAGGTAATTCCACCTGTGGATGTTCTCCTAAAATATCATGCAACACTAGTGCTGTAACTGTAATAACAGGTTGAGAGACCGATTCTCCAACAATGTTAAAGGTACATTGACCATAAACATGTGACACGAGCACATCACCTATGCCACGAACCGAAATATTATTATTAAATATGTATAGGCCTAACCGTCTCGCCAAATTAACTGTTATCATGCAACCTTGCGAACCCGTGTCCGCTAGAGCCCGTGCTCTAACATAAAAACCGTTAATATCACAAATCCTTACCGCAACGGTAGGCAATAAAATAGTATTTAAAAAGGTTGCATTTGGCGAGGCGGCGGCGACTACCTATTCTTGAACGTCACTATGAAATGAAGCATTCACCCGATTAAAAACCTGGGCTGCCGACAGCGCCAGAGGGTTATATGTAGGGGGTCTCGAGCGCCCCAATGGTGCCCGAGTCAGGTGCCAACTGGCATCCGGTGTCCGGTAACCGACCAACCGATGACCGAAAGATGGCGGCGTGTTCCTCAATCGCGGCCGTTCCGCGAGTGGTGGTGAGAAACCCCTCGCTCTCGCTGCATACGAGGCCGCAGACGCATACTGTTCCGCAGTGACGTCACGAGATTCGTCCGCTTGAATATGCCCTATGCCCGCTGCATAGGGTGCTTGTACCATAGGCCCGGTGCCTCCCCCACCCGTATGTGGAGATGCCTGTGAAGTAGGCCTAAAGCCACCCCCACCCGTATATGGAGGTGTCGCGCGCACGTCCACCCGTCGAGGCGACGCTCGTCCAGAATGAGGAGGTGAAGTCCGTACTTGTCCGCTTTGACCCCCTCCTGAAGGAGAACCAATCCGTGCCGCTGCAGGCCTAACTCCACCATTCCTATTCAGGCATAACATCCCGTGATGTTTGCCGTTACAATGAATACATGGCCGTGCCACTGCACAACTATTAACAAGATGATCCCCTAAACAAAAATAACATAACTTGTGATTTTGCACAAAACGCCTCCGCTGTTGAGGGGAACAATTTATAAAATGTTGGCATTTAGATATAAAATGGCCTATGATGCCACAAAAGGTGCAACCAACCCGCTTGGATTGCAACCTATTATTAATAGTATGGTCCGATGTAGCCATACCTACCCTAGTCCCCCGAGTGGGTGGCCTAATCCTACCCTGACTGAATACAGGTCTTCCCTGACTGGACACAGGCCTCCCAGATGGCCCTGAGGTAGCCGTTGCAGGAGGTGAGCCTACATTGTCAACAATCCGTGCTTCTTCCTCCAAGAAGGTCAAAAAGTCAATAAATTTAGGCAACGGGCTTGCCTCATCTCCGCTTCCATATTTTTGTTCAAAATCTTAATTTTAAATCAGAGGGTAACTTATTCAATACAATATGGAGCAACAAGAATGACCACTCCGTTACTGGTAAATTTAATTTCTCCAAACAATTATAGGCCACCTTTAATGGATTTAAAAAATCATCCCTTATAAACATGATATTCCTTAAATAAGGCAAATTTAATATCTTTGCCACATGGGCATCCGCAATTAACCTAATATTTTGATATCTGCCCATCAATAGCGCCCTTGCAGTCTCATAATTGTTATCTGTTATGGTTAAATGTGAAATAACCTGGTGAGCGTCTCCCGATAGACAACTCAACAGATAACTTAATTTTTGTGAGAGTGATATATCCATCCGACAATGTACCAAAGAATCAAAAATGTTAATAAATGACATCCAAGTTTCATACCCACCAGAATACTTGGGCAAATTTAAATCCGGCAATCTAGTATAAATTGAGGCATTACTACTTGACTGACCCTTAACCGTGGGACTACTGGCCAGATCCAGTGTCCTTACCGCCTGAATAATGCTGTCATAATATTCTAAGCATTGCTTGTAGTCTGCCTGAGCTTGAATCAACCTTGCCTGCAAAGTTTCATTGTCTGGATTCATGTCAGCCCTATCATAACACATTTGTAAAGCTTGATCCAGGTCCGCCATGTATCTGTCCGCATTTGAAGCCCGCTCTTTCAAGGCCTCAACCCTGTCTGGTCTACTCACCAGAGAAAATGCGCTTACCAACCATTGTAATATGCGACGAATTTCGTTGTAACCGTCCGACATTTTAATAATTAAAGTAAATACAAAACAAACAGAAAAAAAACAATACCTAATATAACCCCAAATTAAATTTAATGTAAACCCGTTTGACACCGATGTCAAATATATTTGTTACGCATATAAGTACAAATCAAAGATTTACAAAATAACAGGTCCGTAACCGAAAAGTAAACCACGCTCTGCTACAAAAAATGTTGCGTTTTCCCGAACGCCCGTTATTTGCTTATATATTAATTATATAATAATATTGCTTACCGGTCCGTAGTTCTGGCTTGCTTGAAAGTGTGTTTTGTGTGTACTAATGTCCCTACCGTATGTGGTTATAAATATATCATATATTACAATACTTGTAGTATAAAATAGGAGAACGCGTGGCCGACCACTTTTCGAATTCAACCCGTCAAAACCGTAATATGCAAATATTAATCCGCCGTAAATAAACTCAAATAAAAATGCCGTGAAAAAATCCGAAGTGACAGTCAAGTACCGAAACCGTAATGTCAAAATCTTTTTTTTATTACTTTTTTAAATTCCTTTTCCGCGGACTCATAAGTCCTAAACATTGGAATGAAAAAATTGTGAATTTGTAGATGTTTTTGATGATCTCTGTGGCAGAGTATAATACACCGGATTCAAGATGTCACTATCTCCGAGGTTCCGCAAATAATCATGGTTGCTAATATATATTTTTATGATGTAAATTCATTTCAATCTTTATTGCACAAATCTTTATTGGGTGGTAGAAAAAAATTTGGACGATTCAAAAGCGCTTCCTATAAAGTCATATTTGAATAAAGTATTTTTTTTTATAGGATGGGGCAGCAAACGAGTAAGCGAATAACCTGATGGTACGCGATAACCGTTGCCCATGGACACCCGCAACACCAGAGGAGTCACAGATGCGTTGCCGGCCTTTTAAAAGGGAATAACGGGGTTGGGCCTCTGGTACCCTCACACACTCGGCGAAACACAGCGCAAGCGCTATTTTACGCCGGATTTCTGTGAGGCCGTGGTATCACTCCGGTCGAGCCGGCCCAATTGGTGCCGAAGCATGGCTTTCCCACGGTAATTTTGACAATATAAGATTTTATGAGATTTTGACAATATAAATAAAGTACAAAATTCGGACTTAATGCAAAAATGCATTCTTTACTTGTCAACCAAGTGGCTAGTTACAAAGAACTGCGTTTGGCGCAGACAAAGATCAAAGCTATGACAAAGTTACTATCTAAGACATATACAAATATATAGACATATAAAATACAAATATATGTATGTCTATGGACCGCTAGTATGATATATAGAGTACAAAATAGAATATTGTGTTGCATTGCAAAGGATCATAGCACTGTTTCGTCTAATTGGGTACATAACATTTTTTTTAATTTCTTATAATAAGAGTACACTTTTACCTGAGAAATATTTTAAAGTCAACAGTATACCTGCGGTTATTACTTTGAAAATACATCGACATGTTTGCGGCGCTGTCGCGGATTGCTCAAAAAAGCTCCATACTAAAAACACTGCAATCGAGTAAACTCGCCTAATTTGTATCAGCGTATACACAAAATTAAAAATAACTTATTTGTAGTTATTACGTATTACGTTATTTGTAGGTCTATAAGTATACTTTCTATGTAAAAAATGTTACTTTTAATGTGAGAATGTTAGAAATGTGTTCGTTTCATTAGAATTAAGTAGAAAATAATTGTATATTTGTATATTGAAATTTCTATATTGACATACTTTCATGTTTAGTTGTAGTCATTTACCCTATTCGACATCCCAGTATATATATGATAATTTAGTTTTTGTATATAGAAACTATAATAAATTCAATAAAAACAGTGATCTACATAATGTGAATACTAGAAACAAAAATAAACTTGCCGTTCCAATGTTCAGACTCCATAAAACTAGCTGTTCGTTCTTGGGGAAATGTCTATGTTTGACAAATTTCCGCAGAGTGTCATTGATTTGCCTTTGTATAAATTTAAAATCCATATCAAAAAGACACTCATGAGTAAAGGTTATTATAAAGTAAGTGACTATCTTAATGATCACAGTATTTGGGAATAGGGACACTATTCATAGAGCCATGTTTGGTAACAACATTATTTATAATATTGTATTATTTTTATGTATGTGTATGTATACATACATACGACTGTAATCGTATTAGGTATGACTGTATCTTATATTATATTGTATTATATTATTATTTATTTATTTATTTATTTAATAAGGCTTACCAACTAAATACATAAGCGTCATTTACATATTAACATTTTTTGTATAATGGTATATATGCATTTAAATTATAGGTAGGCACAACATTTTTTTAAAGACGTTTGTTCCTAATTAACAACAACTATAACAACAAGTGAAAAGAAAAAAAAAATCTAAAAATAAAAAATACAAAACTCCCTAATAGCTCTTTTAAAAGTATAAGACTTTGCAGTAAAAATGTCAATATCAATATCTGAATTGAATTTTTGTGCAAAATCATTGGAGTTTCTCAAAATTGTATTCATAGGAGAGTGATTACCAAATTTGTTCCTTCTAAAACTCAATTCAAATGGCCTGTAATTATCTACACGTGCACTAAACCTAGGAACCAATATATTAATTTGTGCTAGGAGAGATGGACAATCAACTTGATTAACATTGAAAAGAGGAGATAAAAAATAGACCTTCAGAGTTTCTTGCCTGTTCTTCTCGAGAAGGTTCTCCCAATTTCCGAAAAGGTGTAGTGTCAATATTATTTTTTTTCCTTATTCGTACGTACGAACAAGGTTTTTGTTCTTTTTTAAGCTTTTTTTTTGTTTTGTTTGTTGACGTCAATAAGTGCCTGTAAAGGTCTATGTTGAATAAAGATTATTTTGATTTTGATTTGATTTGAACTAGGTCGAGCTAGCACGTGGGCGTGTCGCGAGAGCGCAACCCGCCACGCGCCCCACTATGGGGTGAGAGGACACCGGGGGGTTTTAGTGGGTAAGCCGGTCTCTCAGATCGGAGAGCCCCACACACAGTACATAAGGAGCATTTCCCCCCGAAAAAAAAAGGTCGACCATAGGAATTACCCACTCAGTTACTCTCTTCTCTTCAATATTCTCACTGGCAACACACTAATATCTACTAGGGAGCGCGTGCATAATGCGATTTATTAAAATACTAGCTTTCTGCCCGCGGCTTCGCCCGCGTGGATTTCGGGATTGGGTGTATAGAGGGTTAAGGGTCATAGCTTTTGCCCACGGCTACATATACGCGGAAGTCGGTTTATGGTGCGAAGATTTTATCGCGCTTCCCGTGGGACTATCCGTTTTTCCGAGATAAAAAATGCCGCAAAACTCCTCAAGAATCACTCTATCTATTGATGAAAACCGCATAAAAATCTGTGCAGTAGTTTTTGAGCGAAGCCTTTATTGCGCATCCCGTGGGATCTGTCGATTTTTCCGGGATAAAAAGTAGCCTATGTTACTCGGGGAGAATGTAGCTTTCCAAAGATGAAAGAATTTTTGAAATCGGTCCAGTAGTTTAAGCGTGAAGAGGTAACAAACAAACAAACAAATAAACAAACAAACAAACAAACACACTTTCGCATTTATAATATTAGTTGGGATTTTTGAAGCCGAGTTTCACCCTAAACGACCAAACCACATGCAACCATTATGACCGTTTCTGAAACTATTTGTCAACCCAAATAACCGAAGCATCGTCTTCCATTATGAATATTTATGAGATGTTCGAAGCAAATCCGTTTCGATGACAAATTTATAACTTAATCGAGTCTGTATAAACACGAATCGAGTATAGTTTCTGTTTAAATTTATTAATTCGTCTATTTCTACCGCCAGGTTGCAGTGAAATCATTGGATACTGAGACTTTACATCTTTTGTCATACTTTGACAACGTACCCTGTGGGTTTCGTAGGGGATTGCAAATATATTGCAAATCTCACAGGAACTTCCATCAGGTGTGAAGTCTGCTGGTTTGTCAACATATCACACAAAAAGATTCATTAAATGTATTATTAATTAATAATTTGTTGTTAATAATATCAACCCCTTCTAGAAATAACGGTTTATTTTTTTAGAGCAATGGAATACTAGCGTGACTTTTATGACTTGCACTCTTACCGACTGACTGAATACTATCACTGACCAAGTCATATTTAATTATTACGTTTTAAAAACAAATCTGCAACTGTGTTCCGCCACGTGGCTCACTGTGCTGCCATCTATTGGATAACGTCATAAACAGAAAAGAGACAGTAGTCAAATCCGCAATCTATCATCACGGTATAACCTTCACGGTATAGAAGTAGAATTGCATATTTACATTACAACGACTGCGTATAACAATTAAAGTTTTAACAAATTGAATGAATTATTATATGACATACGTATTATGCAATAAATTGATAAATAATTTGGTTGTTTAATATTTTTTTTCTGTTACTTGATAACGTTGTATCATCTACTAATGTGTATGCATCAGAGAAATACCTCCTAATAAGTAAATAGTGTTGTATATCCATACTAGTCCATACTAATATTATAAATGCGAAAGTAACTCTGTCTGTCTGTTCCGCTTTCACGCCAAAACTACTGAACCGATTTAATTGAAATTTGGTACACAGATGCCTGAGAAAGGACATAGGCTACTTTTTCATTCAAAAAAGGTTGTAAAGGGTTGTAAAAGGTTGAAAGAAGGGATGCTAGGTTGTATGGAAATATTGTTAAAACTACTGAACCGATTTAAATGAAATTTGGTACACAGATAGTCTAGAGGCTGAGACAGGACAGAGGCTACCTTTTAAAGCAGAAAAGGTCTGTAAAGGGTTGAAGGGTTGTTTTACGTTTACGTTACGGGGTAACCACCCCGTATATACCGATCATAAAACCCGAGGACCCAAGGAAGGAAATAAGATAATTTTACCAACGGAAAACATATCCTTGCTGTGGGAAATTCGAATATAACGCGGGCGAAGCCGCGGGCGGAAAGCTAGTATATAATAAACATTTTGTGGGGGTTGCAATATACTGTTAGATAGGAGCAACATGTACTATAGGTGTATATTTCTGAAATTTTTGATTTGAGCGTCCGAGCCACTAGACGGTGCGCTCAACCTGCGTCGACCATTTTGACCCCGGAACAGCGCCGGGGTCGCTAGCAATCAAGGTGCCGAACCTTCCGTTCATGCGCCTTCCACAAAGCACACATGGTAAAGCTGAACATCTGTGGCTTCAGCATAGGTCCTTCAAAAAAAAAACCTAAGCAATGGCGCATGCGATCTAGCGTGAGTTAAAGTTCAATTCATGTTCAACGTGCGAGTATATAGGATTAGGGCCTTAATACACTATTTTAAGTTAATAGGGTAGACGACTACGACTGATTATGGCCGTTTTTATACTATAATTATCTGATTTGAGCAATTTATATCTCATGGAAGTATGTCAATATAGAAATTTCAGTTTAATTATTAATTTATATTGTTTTTAGATTTGTAGAAAAAGATAAATTATTATTTAAGTAATTCTAATGAAACGAACACATTTCTAACATTCTCACATTAAATGTATCATTTATTTAAATAGAAAGTATACCTATAACGTACAAATAACAAAGTTATTTTTAAATTTGTTTATACACTCATACAAATTAGGCGAGTTTACTTAGTTATGACGTCACGATTGCAGTGTTTTTAGTATGGAGCGTTTTTGAGCGACCCGCGACAGCGCCGCAAACATGTCCATGTATCTTCAAAAGTAATAGGTGCAGGTGTACTGTTGGTTCTACAACTGGCAAACCCGATATAATAATGTTCTATAATCAGACCAAAGGCGGCGTCGACACGTTCGATCAGATGTGTTCTTCAATGTCTTGTTCCAGAAAGACTAACAGATGGCCAATGGCAATGTTTTATGGCATTTTGAACATAGCTTTTGTCAATTCGTTATATAATTTACACTCACAATGTTTTATCAAAAGGCGAAAAACCCTTGAACCGCAGAGAGTATATGAAGAAACTAAGTATGAACTGTCGACACCGTGGATGAGATCTAGGTTGGAAATCCCTACTTTATCAAGACGTTTGAGAGAAAATATTCAGAATATCCTGCCACAAACCAATGAACAGCTTTCTTAAGAAGCTGATGAGGAACCTCCGGTTAAAATTCGCCGTTATTGTGGCTTATGTACAACAAAATAAAAAGAATGTCTAAGATGACGTGTCCAAAATGTAAAAAGACAGTGTGTGGCGAACATAAAAAAGATGTTTGCAACAATTGTCTATAACTAGTGATTTTTTATTCTTTAAGAAGTTTTTGAGACTGATTATGTGGTAATTCATTAGTTAGTAAGAAAAAATTCTATAAACGTTACCTATTTTTTATTATTTTTACTGTAATAGAGATGACTCGAATTTTTGTTACTTTTTGTTAAGGAATTGTAAAATCCTTTATACAATTGTGTTTAATTTGCTTATTAATAATGTAATACTGTATAAAAATTATAAATATATATATGAGAAAATTAAATTAGTGAAATAAATGGGTATTTGTAATTTTGCGCCTCTCAGGCGCTTATTTATCTTATCAGTACTATAAAAAAAGGTTATCTTTCTACGGTTAAAGATTACTCTTATTATATATTGAATTTAAAAAATTATCGTCTACCCAATTAAGTGCTGACTTAGAAAATACTTACGTTGATACTAACGATGTACGAAATAATATAGCTTGTCTAAGTCGCGTTCAAGGTATCTTAAGTGTCGACGAGTACGTAACGTACCTGCAAAAGAAATAAATACTTCAAAATAGTCGGTTAATAGTATATTGGTACTTGAGGGATGAAAGTAATTTATTTAGGTCCGAGACGGGGTTTGGCTATAGTTTGAGGGACTACATAAGTCTGCTGTTGTTACGAGGAATGAAATAAAAACATGAATTAACAAAAAACTCAAATAATTTAACTTGCACTCGCTAGTGTCCGTGACTTCGTTTACGCAGGATTAGTATTACGAAAACCTTGAAAAGTTTTTTATTTAAAAAATCATATATGAAAATACTGACCAAGTGCGACTGGGACTGGCCCACAAAGGGTTTCGTAATAGTTTATATTAAAAACTTCAATATCATTTTTGAAAACCTATCCATAGATAAGGGGTCATCCATAACTTGTCACAGCTAGTCACATTTGTGAGACTACCTCCCCCCCCCCTAAGTGTGACGTCACAAATTTTGAAATTATAGAAATTATTGAATGATAAAAGCGGTTTAGAAATCAATTTTATTTTCATTTGAATAAAATTAACATAAAATCAATTAACACAACAAAACACGATTACTTATATTAAGTAAGTATATGGTCATTTCATGATTTTCTTATTATATTTTTCAAAATCACATACTATAATCAATTAGAAAAATAGTACGTTTCGGGAGTACCCCTATTAATAGATAGAAGAAGATACTATTCCTTTATTTATTTATGAGAGTTACAGACTTTACAAAAAAAAATGTTAATATTTACAGCACTTTTCATACTTATAGTAATAATTTAAAGTATGTGTTTTAACACATTTTGAAATGTGACGTCACGAAATTTAAGATCCCTCCCACCCCCTTGTCACACAATGTCACACTTCGTCAACCCCCTCCCTCCCCCTAACCGTGTGACGTAATTTATAGATGGCCCCTAATAATAGATATGATGAAAAAAAAATGTTGTTTTCTTTTTTCTATTTTTGTGTAAAAATCTACTTACCAAGTTTCAACAATATAATCCTTATAGTTTCGGAAAAAAAGGAGCTGTGACATATTTTTTGGTTCACAACTTGAAACATACACAAGATTATTACTAATTATGACTACAAAACAAATAAAGACACGCACGGTGTAGTTTCTGATATTAGTGAACACAGTTTGCACGAAGTGTTCACTTATATATCTAATTCATATGTATCTCTCTCATCGTGGGTTCTAAAAACGACAATTTTTACTGAGGCTAGAGAACCTGAGAAAATGTCTGCCTTTGATTGAATCTCATTGTAGTACGAGAATGGCGACAAGGGTTCCATTGTTTGCCATTTGGCTACGGAACTCTTAAAATGAAGTCAATGAGCGAGCCAGAGTTGACCGCAGCGCTAGCCACTACAATGTTTAATTACCAAACTTGAGGCTAATGACAAATTGATGCAGACCGCCCACGCGCTATCCAAGTGAGCGCCACATGAAGCAATACTGTTTTTCCTCTGCACCGCTCTTATATCGATTGCAATAAAGGTCGTTTTCGTATTACTAATGACAGTTAGACGTAGCGAGCATTGTACTGGATAGTTCTAACACATATTTTGGATGTGGCGTTAGCGTGAAACATTTCGTCCGGTGCGGAATCAGTTGGTTATTAATTAATGATTCGGCATTTGAGTTTGTAGCGGGACGGGTCACGGCTAGATTTATAGTTATAATATTCATAAGTAACAAATCATATCATTTTTAAAAGCTTTTATTTAACTTCACGTATATGTTTGTATGTCCTGTAATCTTGCAATCAATATTTCACCCACTTCCTCTAAAGATATCGAGTTGAAATTTTGCATACGCGATTAGTTTTGTTGACAATACAAGTTTTTATAAATACCGTCATTTTGAATCCAATATGGCGGACGGTACAAAATGGCGGCTTATTATTTGAACTTGAAACGATGTCGCGATTTTCAATCCAATATATACACATATATACACGACGTAAATGAAAGGGCTTGAAAAGAACTTTGACGACCTCCATCGTCGAGTGGATAGTATATATATATACTCGTATATAGCCGGTTTCAAGGTGTCGCCATCTCTGAGGTTCCGGGTTCGAATCCCGGTGGGGGCAGACGTTTGTGTGATGAATGCGAGCATTTGTACCTTAGTCAAGGTTGTTGATATTTCAGGACACTTCAGGAAACTAAAATAATTACGAAAAAAGTTAATATTATGAGGTTATAAATAAAAAATAACCAACCTTGCGTGAAATATCAGAGTAGTAATATCAAAGTAATATTAACAATACTATGTACAGCTATATATGTTCTCTTCTAGAACTAGGAAAGGATTACTCTACTAGATACTAGGAAAAGAGATAGTACCTAGTCAAGTTTAAGATAATTCTTTGACAATTATCATTTTACAAAATCCAGTCCTTTACACACATGCGAGTCTATCAAGTACCTACGCAATGTAATCGGAGTCCGTAATCAAGCCAAAGTTGTTAGAATAAAACCATGAAACGCATAGAAAGTCACAAGAGAAACGATAGTCGCAAAGCAATCAAAAATTAAATGAAACGGACACAGATAAGGTATGAAGTACACCAGTGTTGCCAATTACGAAAACTATAATACTTGAATGCCAAGCTAGAAATTCGCGATTTCGCTTAAAAAATATATAATACTAGTTTTTTTCTAGCTAGTCAATTTAGGTATTTAAGTGAATAAAGTGTTATCAACTAATTTTAATAACCGACTTCAAAAAGGAGGAGGTTTTCAATTCGATCCGCATTTACCGAAGTCGCGGAAACTTCCGAAACTGGCAGCACTGGCTGATGGAAAACATTTTATACGGCATCAATAATTGTGACCCAACTTTTTATTTGGAATTTATTTATTGGAAGTGTCCGTGGAATACTAAAATATGTTTCAAATAATATAAAAATAAATAAAAATTATAGTATAATTTATCCTTTAAGATTACTAATTAAATATACATTATTTATAGCACTATTATTGCGACGTGGATATATTACCTTTCGATGTGGTAGAGAATGCATGTCTGATTGCTAAAGGCGTTACATCGCCACTTGTTAGTTGACTCAACAAATATGGCTGTCGACCGGTTTGCAATGCTATGGCGTAGCTAAGGTCTTCAAATTTCCCCGTACATTAGAAAGCACATTGTGCTCCATTCTCGTATTTATTATTTGCCAAGATCGTGACGGGGCACTAACTTAAGGCACTATATCAGCGTAGCCAGATTTTTTTTTTAAAAAAGGTGGATCCCGTCCTCGAATTAAAGTGCGAATATTTATATTTTTTATTTGAGTTCTAATACGTTTACGTGAAAGGAGCAAAAATATCCATAGAAAGTGTACTTTAATAGTACGCTGCATGAGCCGAGTTATTTCCGATTTAATTTCGATTTAAACATCGTAACGTCTCGCCAAAATCTGGACATCTGGCAACGCTACAACGCTGATTGTGTGAATTATCCAAAGTGTCAAGTAGTTAGGAAAAAATCTACTATCTGTGCAGACGAAGTAGCGGGCACCAGCTAGTTATAATCGACTATGGATAAGGATTCAATTATCATATTAAATCGGTAAATAAAAATTATAACAATCGCTTAAATGATAATAAAACTTGTGGCTATAATATTTTATTTTATTATTTTTCGGGAAGTTAACAGCTAGACAAAAGTAAATTTACATCAGTATACAAATAAGGCCAATTATAAACTTCCACTGTTATGCAAAACAATAAAGAAGTATTAGCTTAGGTGTAGATCTTGCCAAACATAGTTGTATATGTACACATAACTATGAGTAATATATACAAGTACTTATATAACACACTACTTGTTAAAAAACGCATTACTTAATGTTCGCTTTAACTGTGTAACCGAAGTTGTAAATAAATCTATGCCGTGCAATGCAGCCTCCACATTGAAATTGTGACTCGCCCTCAGCAGGAATGCATTCCGCCTATAATTAGTGTATACTGCGGGAACATGAAGTGAACATGGCCTTCTAAATGGATCATGTGTCCCTCTGAGACCTATTTTTTCAAGTAATTCCGGAGAGTCGACGGAACCATTTGCTATCTTCAATAAGAATGCTATGTCTGCTATTCGCCTCCGCACTTCCAGAGGGAGAATGTTGTGAATGGGAAATTTTTGGCAACATTTAGAATAATTGGAAAAGTAAATATTAGATTTAAATTGTAAATATCTCAGAAAGCGTTCTTGAATACGCTCTATGCGTTTTATGTAAATATCATACATAGGATTCCAAATTTGTGAAGCATATTCCAGATGGCTTCTTACAAAGGCATAATAAAGAATTTTTATAATTTTCATAAGTTTGATCAGACAAGCGAATAACGAAGCCAAGTGTACGCGAAGCCTTGTTTACCATGTTATCAATATGTTCTTCAAAAATCAACTTGCTATCAAAAACGATAATATGTTGAAATGTGTCCGATAAAATTAAACGCAGCAGTCCATTCCCGAACCAATTTCATGCCTGTCTGTTTTTCAACCGAACTACGAGTGGTAAGTCACGAGTTGTTTGTTTGGGCTCTGTGTTTGTGGGTCACAACAAACTAAAAAAGATCAAAACCAATTTCTTTGTCGGCTTTCGATGCTTTTATAATATGCCAATCGATCGATTTAAGATTATATACCTATTCATTAGTACGAGCAAGTTGAAACATAAATATAGTTATTCTACAAGTAATCTTATAAATAAGAATTGTATACAAATATCTTCTTATATATAAAAATGAATCGCAAAATGTGTTGGTAAGCTCATAACTCAACAACGCCTGGACCAATTTGGCCAATTCTTTTTTGTTAATGTTCGTTGAAGTTCAAGGAGGGTTTTTACAATGAGGAAAATCCGAATAATTATCGGAAATACCCTAAAAACAGCCCTTTTATTTTCCCATGCAAACGTTTTCTAACTAAAACGTACAGTCGAATTGAGCTTTATTGTTATTGTATAAAGTTCATATTGCAAGCACTCACTGTTGTCTAAGCAATGAAGGTGTGTTCCTAACATCAAAGAGTCAATTTGCGCTTTATTAACGCTACATATAGTTGAAATTCAATCATATCTATCAAAACAGTGTGCGTGCGTGCGTTGGAGCACAGAATGCATCGTTGGAGGATTTAATGTCACGTTCCAAAATGGAATAGCCACAAAATGTAATAGGTCATTTATACTTTTTTTGCGATTTGGTTGGCTATGCGACATTATCTATAAAATAATTAGGAACAAAAAACTGCCACTGTACAAATCTTTTTGACAGGACGAAGTCTGTCGGGTCCGCTAGTCTGTTATAAAGGTCAATATAGGTCGTAACCGATAATTTACTAAAATTAAAGAATCTTCTTCTTTCTGCTTTCTTTTATCCCGTTACCAATTTTATTTGGGATCGGCACAATATGACTTCCTCTTCCACTATCACTCGTTATTTCGACACTCACTTCCTTCTTCAACACATCAACATTCAACAATGACAAATGAAAAACAATTACCTCTTTTAATAAGCTTGTCAAAATGTATTTATTACACTTGCAGAAATCTTAAAAATATAGTTACAGATTGATTTTCATTTTTGATATCTTGTATTACAATGGCTAGTTGTTCTGTGTTGCGTATTATAGTATTTCATAAATATTTTTTTTTTAGCATAATAAGAATTTATTATTAATGCTGCACATGGTTGCTGAATGATATCATAATTTAATGATGAATTTTAAGAAAAAATCTTTGATATAAAACATCATAATCACAGATTAATCTTATTTGTAGCTAGCTACCACAATGACCACAGACTTTTAATAACTTTGTGTAAAGAGAATTTATTCGTACAGTCTTGTCTGCCATTCTTTTTATTTCATTGTTTTAAAGTTTTTCCCATATACCCTATATTGTTGTGTTTTGTGTTTGCTTTTTGTGTGCCTGCATTATTGGCTTAGCGATGAATCGTGTTTTGTTTGTTTTTGTTGTTTGTTTTTGATGTCACGTGCCTTGTATAATTGTATTGTTTGTAGGCGTTGCCAGAATACCAGCGCCACAGTGCCACATCTGTCACTGTATATAGCCTAATTGGGCTAATTTTAAACTTGTATATGTATTGTTAGGACCAATAAACGTTTTTCTTTCTTTCTTTCTTTCTATTCACACAGTCCATCCATAGTTTCTTCGGTGTTCCTCTCCCACATGTCCATCCACATTTATCTCCATAACTTTAAAATTATATCACCAAGAAGATCAAAGAGATATATAATTCTAAAGAAATAAGAAACCCAGCAAATCCCGTCCAGCAAGTCAGCTTGCGGCATGGATTCCATTATGCTCGCGGCGCTACCTCTCTGTACCGCCAGATTGGACGAAGTAAGGTCTCCTGTAGTTAAACTCACAATACATATTTTAAATATATACGTGATAAAAATATCTCAATTTAATAGTAATTTTAACACATTTTAACTAATTCTATTTGAAACGGTTAAAAAACAACCTTTTGTTTTGATAATATTGAAATAAATAACAAGAACTTTAAAAAAAATCATATCGAGCTAGCTTTATCGCTAGGGTACTTTTTACTATTCAGGTAATGCTTTAAGGTGAATGAGCGATGTTAGGGGGCGTTCAAGTATTACGTAACGCAATTTGGGGAGAGGGGGGGGGTCTCGCAAAACGTTACGATGCGTTATAGGGACAGGAGGGGTTCTTTCTTACAACACGTTATGTAACATTGTTTCTTTTTTTAAATAAAAAATTAGGGAATTAAAACTCCCAAATTGGCAACCCTTTTCGTTTACGTTTTACGGGGAATCCCTCGATTGTATTAGTCTGGTCGTCATTTTTAATTTGTTCACGCAAGTTATTTAACGTTACGGTGCGTTACAGGGGAGGGGGGGGGTTGTCAAACATCTTCAAAAACTGCGCTACGTAATACTTGAACGCTCCCTACTCATGTCATGATATACAATATTATTATTTTCAACTATGCTAAATGGTCGTGATAGAATCATGAAATAGATGTCTATTCTGGGAAGTAACCTTAAGAAATAAAATTGGAGTGTCTGTTTGTAATATTAAAATAACCGCTTTCTACTACATGCATATGAATGTATATACGGTACACATACCAAAATAAATATTTTTAAAATTTTTGGTTTGTCTGTCTGTTTGTTCCGGCTAATCCCTGGAAATCAATAAAAATGTCAAGAACAAAAAAAACATTTTTTTATTACATTCCACGCGGACGAAGTCGCGGGCACAGCTAGTATATATATACAGGGTGTATTTTTGAAACGGGGCAGTAAGGGCAAGTACCTTAACCGTTGCAGTTACAGCAAAACGTTCTTAGAAGACCTTCCCTAACTTTTTGACATATTTTGAACTGCTTTCACAGATTTTGTAAAAAAAACTTACAGTTGGCAAAAAAATGCATTTTTTATGCCAATCGATTCTATTTCATGTGGGGATCAAAAAACTCTATGGGACCATTTAAGCTTTCAGTACTAGAAAAGACAGAAATCGCCAAAAAGGTACTTGCCCTTACTGCCCCGTTTCAAAAATACACTCTGTATATGAATATACTTATACCTCTTTCCCAAAGGGGTAAGAAGAGATCACAGTTTACTACTTCCTACGATCTCAACATATTTCCCTTACTTCCTGGATTGTGATTAATAATTTCATGCACTCTCGTCGGTTGATAAATTATTACAGAAAACTGATTTTATACTTTGCTTCAACTTGCACCCTCTTTGAGAGAGGTAAACAAGTAATCTATCGTTTAATTACTCATTTTTTGTGAGTAATTAATTTATATGTTTCTCCTTTAAACGAGCCGGATGGCGGTACCAATTTAAAACAATTTATTAAAGACCGCCCGCTGGGATCGAATTCATCTGAGTTTTCTGTACTCGCAGCCCGTTAGCGAGAACAATGAGGTCTTGTGCCTTATATGACGGTAACTTTCTCGGGTTCAGTATTTCTTTAGTCTCCCAAAGGGTCAATCCTAATTTTACTACACGAGTCGATTCTATTATGGGAATATACAATTGGGTAATCACGATTTAATATAGTTTACGTTTTTATTATAAAACTAAATCAGATGGTAGATTTTTTCCTAATTATTAGACACTAGCTGTGCCAGCGACTTCGTCCGCGTGGAATAGTTATTTTTGGTATCTAGAACCGTTTTCGCAGCGCACGCAACGGAAGCGTTCAAAGATGAATAATTTTCCCCTTTTTTCCACATTTTCCATTATTTCTTCAGAATGTATAATTAAACAATAGATTACTTGTTTACCTCTCTCAAAGAGGGTGCAAGTTGAAGCAAAGTATAAAATCAGTTTTCTGTAGTAAGGGAAGTGTTAGTAAGGGAAATATGTTG
Organism: Scirpophaga incertulas; assembly: GCA_036419045.1. Classification (NCBI taxonomy): domain Eukaryota; kingdom Metazoa; phylum Arthropoda; class Insecta; order Lepidoptera; family Crambidae; genus Scirpophaga; species Scirpophaga incertulas. Next base: position 3,866,098 of record CM071640.1, on the reverse strand, counting down.
AGATCGTAGGAAGTAGTAAACTGTGATCTCTTCTTACCCCTTTGGGAAAGAGGTATAAGTATATTCATATATGTATACTAGCTGTGCCAGCGACTTCGTCCGCGTGGAATAGTTATTTTGAGCATCATATTTATTTTCGCAAACCACCTCAGCTGTTACCCGATCTTGACAACGCGACATATCCAAATTTGATTATCATAAAAACGATTCTAGTGAGTTAACATTAAAAGATATATACTATCGCTGACATTTTTTAGATCATTTTAAGAGGAATAATTCTATCATACATATTTTTTTGGTATCTAGAACCGTTTTCGCAGCGCACGCAACGAAAACCCTCAAAGATGAATAATTTTCCCCGTTTTTTCCACATTTTCCATTATTTCTTTTCCCCTATTAGTCGCAGCGTGATGTTATTTATTTATTATTGTTTGGAAGACCGACAGCACATAAAACATAATATTTATTATTTTTTTCTTTTATAAAACAGTTGGCCAATAATGGGTCTTCACGTATGGAAACATACATTGAAATAAGATTAGGTGTTAACAATTGCTATTAAATATTTAAGATCCGAACTAATCATCTTAAAATTCCTCACTAAGTACACGCCTCACTGTCGCCAAGCTACAATTATATATATCAATGTTTTTACATTTACACGAATCATTTAAAGTTTTACTAGCTTGCAACAAGAAAGAGTTTTGGCGATAGTTCGACGCGGCCACTGAGATGTAAAGGGGTATAGTGCCTGGTAGACCAAGTTGGTACGTTGAATTTCAATTTTGATAACAATTCAGGAGAGTCAATTTTTCCTTGTAGAATTTTCAAAAGATATGTAATGCAAAAGATCTTGATTTTCCCCAACATAGCACCAGTTTCTACAGTTCGTCTTTTACTGTGCAGGCCATTCGGCTGTGGAACTCTCTCCCAGTTTGTATTAGGCGTGCACAAACGGTACATTCTTTTAAAAACCAAGTCAAGGAATACTATTTATCTCTTTAGCTTATACGATCGTTGCGCTACTTATTGTCAGCTTGTATTACGTATTATATTTATCAATTTTAGATTTCATAGCGCGTTTCATCTTCACACATACATTTATTTATAAATAAAAATTATATCATTAACTTTAAGTAATTCTGTATGATAATGCTTATTGGCTGTTCGATAATATTCTGTGTAATAATATTTTGCTTTAGGTTAGGTAAGTCGGTTAGCTCATTATTATTTGATTTTAAGTATAATGTTTTGTCAGTATATTTTTAAAAAATATTTGTTAATATGTAAGTATCTTACACCCCCGTCTTTCCAGTTCTTTGTATCTCTCCGTCCGTAGGTTGTCTGGAAGAGATCGCTGTTTGAGCGATAAGACCGCCAATTGTACAAGTAATTTTAAGTGTATTTTGTTATTTTCTTCTCTCTGTTTTGTGCTGTATGTACAATAAAGTGTTATCTATCTATCTATCTATCTAATGCTTCCTCGATAAATGGGCTATTCAATAAAAAAAGATTTTTCCAATTCGAACCAGGAGTTCCTGAGATTAGCGCGTTCAAACAAAGAAACAAACAAACAAACACTTAAGCTTTATAATATTAGTATAGATTTAACGTCATATTTTGGACAATTCACAAAGTTCCTACTAATATTATAAACGCAAAAGTTTGTTACACTTTCAGGAAAAACTACTGAATAGATTTTAATGAAACTCTACAATAGTAAAGCTTATACTATTGTAGAGTATTGCGATTTTTTTTTATCATAATTCAAATAATTAAGCGAAATCATTTTATACTTTCTCTTTTTTTAACTAATATAAAATTGGAATATTTTTCAATGTGGGCAGTTTAAGTTCAATATAAGATTAAGTGACCCTTAACACATAACATCAGTGCAGTATAAATAACTATGTAGCGTTTTTTAGCGATCCATGAGATTGTTTTCCTTCACAGAAGGAGTATCAGATAAATGTACATATGAAAAACGAAAAACATGGCTGAACGCGACCCAAATAATCAGATTCGTAGACCAGTTATGAATATCTGTAAGTGTGTGTGTCCTTTTTATCTTAATTTCTATGGATGTGTATGTGTGTGTGTGTGTGTGATATTATGATCCCCTCCATACAGCCGGCCCAACATCCATCCATAGATCCACATGTATTGGCAATATTAGTGAATTTAACGATATGTAGGTATAATGTATCTATGGTACCTGTCATTATCATCTAAAAACATATAATATAAAAATTAAAGAAAAAAAAAACCATTTATAAATAAAGCGTGTTACATTTAATACAACACAACATTTTCCTCAAGCTATCACAATGTAACACGCTTTTATTTATAAATGGGGACTATGATAAAGAGGGGGAACGAGATTGAATAATTATGTATGGTGAAAAGTTTTAGTGTTAAAATTAAATAAATTTGTACAATATGGAATTATTTTGTCCTAGACGAAGACGCTTATTTGTCGTTAAAGGTACAATCAAGTTACAAAGTGTTATATTTCTTTTTAGAGTTAATTTATTTTTAACTTTTTAGTTCATTTTATTTTTAACTTTTTAGTTCATTTTATAAACAAATAATAAAAGCTTGTTTTTAAAAAGGTTTTTTTTCTTTAATTTTTTTTCTAGTTATTCTTGGCAAGCCCTTTTATTTGATACCCATATTGTAGGAGTGCATTAAAAATAATTGGTCCGCCATATTGGATACGCCGCCATGTTGGATTTAGAATGACGTCACATTATTTTTTTCTAGTTATTCTTGGCAAGCCCTTTTATTTGATACCCATATTGTAGGAGTGCATTAAAAATAATTGGTCCGCCATATTGGATACGCGGCCATGTTGGATTTAGAATGACGTCACATTATTTTTCTAGTTATTCTTGGCAAGCCCTTTTATTTGATACCCATATTGTAGGAGTGCATTAAAAATAATTGGTCCGCCATATTGGATACGCCGCCATGTTGGATTTAGAATGACGTCACACAGTTAATCATGCATTGTCATCCGAACTAAACGTGTATACCGAATTTCAGCTCAATCGGAAACCAGGAAGTGGATCAAATTTAAGTTGCAAGATTTGATTACAGAACGACAGACAACGGGACAGGTGAAACTAAATAAAAGCTTGTAAAAATAAGTTAATGAAACCCAAATTTTATCAGAAAATTATAAAATGTAAATTAACTTTTATGAAAAAATAACATAATGAAACCCAAGTTTTATGAAAAAATAATATAATGAAACCCAAGTTGTATGAAAAAATAATATAATGAAACCTAAGTTATATCAAAAATAACAAATTAAATTCCAAGTATTATCAAAAAATAACATAATGAATCGCAAGTTTTATCAAAAAATAACATAATGAATCTCAAGTTTTGTTAAAAAAAAATTGTTTCTATGTAACTTAAACCAACCCATAAAATTTTTGACAATACCCTTTAAAAGCTTTGATAACGCATGCCCAGAGACAGAACAAGACCCGACCTCGCCTAAATCAGAAAATTTATACGGAAGCCGCCAAGAGCGGGTTTCCTTTTTGTTCTATTTAAATACAGCTTTTGTTGCAGCTACTGAACATGGACAGTGGTTTTATTATAAGGGAATAAGGTCGGTAATGACTGTAATTTTGATAATGGTTAAATTTTATTTGTTCGAGAGAGAATGCTTACATGCTCGCACTCGTAATAAACTAGAGACAGTATTTATATAATGACTTTGGGTTTTAAACAGAAAGCTTATTATGGGTAGTTTGATTGGATTAAATATAAGACTAAGATATATATAGATCGTAAAATAAAAATAAACTCGCCTACTTAAGTCGTATGTTATGTTTCATTTAACTTTTATTCTTGTAAAATCAAAAATAGATTTTTTACAATCATTTTTGTACATCGAAGATGCCATGCAATTGGTTCACAAGTCTACGGCGGGAGACTTTGTAGTCTGTATTTTGGAAAGAACTAGCAAGAAAACCAGCAAGGATTATTCCATTTTTCTCCCTGTATTATTAAAGAGTCTTCAATTAGAAGCTAGCCTTAGATAAATAGTTTGAACCCTACTTCCTTTACAAGTTTAAACAATTTTACATTATATCTATAAAAACTATAGTTTCATTATGTCATTTACTATAATCAAATTATTTGGTTACGTAACTATTGTGCCGTTGAAATTAAACCTAAGCATTGTTATCATTTAAATCCTTAGATAAAAAATCAGTGTAATAACCTTTTCAACACACTTCCTCATAAAGTGGCTCTAATTCCATGGCAATTAGGCACATAATGACACCTATAATCAAACTGTGACTTTTTCATTACTATTATTCACGAGTGAGTAATAGTTTTTTTTTAATATTATTGGTTGAGTTACGCTTTTTCCCGCCATTACGAAACATTTCGTTTTCTCTTTTGAAGTTATTTAGTTAGTTATTAATTAAGATGTCTGCAAATACAATTTATGAAGAAAATGGTTTTTTATTTAAGTATTATTTCATTCAGAAGTGTGTTGACAGGAGTAAAACTGAGTGACAGATTGTATAATGAAGTGATTAGAAAGAAATGTGGTTTGAAAGAGGATATCGTGACAAGAATAGAGAAAGGGATGCTTGGGTGGTTTGGGCATGTGGAACGGATCCATGGATGAAAGTAGACTGACCAAAATGATTTATGAAGCTGGAGTGAGTGGAGATACGGGACGAGGAAGACCTAGGCGAACATATTCGAACAAATCGAAAGTGTCCTCAAAAAAGGCCAGGTCAGAAGTACCCGCAATCGTCGAGCATGTATGAGGAATGTTATGAAAGTAGATGAAGCGAAAGAGATATGTAAGGACCGTAGCAAGTGGAAAGACGTAATCTCTGCCTACCCCCATGGGAAAAAGGCGTGAGTGTATGTATGTATGTGTTGAAAATCGTTGTATGATACACGTGTGTATTGATGATTACCGTCCTCGGCTCCTTAAGACCCTGCCTGACGGCTCGGGCCTCAATGCGCCTCAGCGGTAACCACCAACATTACACACTTGTACCGTAATGTACTATTTTTCATAAGACTATTTTTGACAAATGATTTCAGTCTGTGATGAGGCAAATCGGTAACACTTTGTCGAACTTTGTTGTAAAAGGCTATGCTTTCCCGGTAAAAAAGCCCCATGATTACCAACCTAACATTAACAAATCACAAACTTTAAACGAAACTATATCAGCCCGTACAATGGTTAATAGATAATTCCCACGTCTTATTTTCAAACAGCAACGGAATATGAACCGCAAAATAAACAGTTTGGTGGGAATCACAATAATAGTTCTTTGTATGCTTGTACTACGATTGCTGACAAACAGACGTGCAGACTGGCGGAATCAGTTCATGCAGTTATGTTCTGTATACTCGTATCATAAGCTGTGGGTGAACGAAGTGCAATGTGTTGATCTCGTGTTTAGCATAATTCGATGAGTTTTAGTAATGTTGTGTTATTTTTTTATTCTATTTACTACCTATACAGTCTCTAGGCTTTTTTTTTTTTGTTCCCCTGAGGAAAATGCATTAAATTGCATACCCCGGCTGTGGCGAGCCGGCGGTTATGTGGGGCTCTCCTCCCCAGAAGGGGGAGGCCTACCCACTAAAAACCTCAGGGATGGCCTTCCTCAGGCATTTAGGGAGCCCCCGGGAACATCAAGCCACTTCCGGGAACCCCCAGCCTCCGCTCCCCTGCCTCGAGGGGAGCCCTCCTCGGGGGAGGCTACTACCTCCCCCGGTCTTCTCCACCGACGACGCCCCCCGGCCACGGAAGGGGCGTGGTCCATCCCGGGTCGCCGTAGCAGTCGCGGCTTCCTCGCGCCCGCCGGCGACCCGCGGACAGTCTCTAGGCCTAAATAATGATCATGATTCATGATACTCGCAGACATTTTGGGACACTTTCTAATCGAGATGTGTAATTTTTTACAGATCAAGATCTGTATTTCCCTATAGAATTACATTTGTTTTTTTTTTATTATTATATGGAAATTTATGTTATAAAAAGATTTGCACATTTGAAAGTGCACTTCGACAAAACATCGGAGATTATTATAGTCACGATCGCTTCCGCAGACATACCTCTTTTCACCCTTAGCAGTTCATGCTAATGTTGTTCCCATTGCACAAATATCAGTTTGCTTTTTTTGCGTTGCCGCGCACTAAATGGGACCCATTTGGTGAGCGGCAAGTCACTACCTGCCATATTAAGATCAGTTAGGAGGCTTTAGAAGGCTTCCATAACCGGGTTCTCATTACAACCAAGGTGCAGGTAGAGATTAGACTCAGTTGGTAGACTCCATGCACACTTTTATTAATTTTAGCTCAAACGGCTTCTACGCGTTTATAGACGCATGATATTAAGTTAATAACAAACGTTTTTTTATTTATATATTAATATGTTGATTTGTGTTTCAATATAAGGTCATTGATAGTCATATATATACTGTGATTATTACAAAACTATGTACAGTGTTTATTACAAATCTACTACGGTGAATTCCATAGAACTGATATATCTTCGTGAGCGATGAAGAGAAGCATTCTGTTTTTGGTCGTCTTGTCTTTACAAGGTAAGTGAGTTTTTTTTATTAAAAGTTGAATAACGTTGGAATAATCCTACATTAATATTATATTTGTAAGTATGGATGAATGTTTGTTACTCTTTCACGTAAAAAATACTGAATTGAATTTAATGAAACTACAATATTCAGGGGGGGGGGGGGGGGGGGCGAAGAACCTACAATTTCTCTCACACATTTAGACACATTTGACATTACTGTTTTTCGCAAATTAGTTACTTTATAAGAAGGTATTTACGTGACATATACTACGCCATTATATCAACGAAGACAGCCGGTCCTAGAAGGCTCGTTTATATCTGGAAGCTGAGGCCGAGGTCCAACAACTGAAGCGCTAGCGTAGAAATGACTTAATCAGTAATGTTATTTTAGTGCAGTATTCCTACCATGGGATGGTGCGAGCATAACTTATTTAGCATAACAAACTTATTTTAAAAATGTTAGAAGAATTCGCGTTTTTTATTTTCCAAAAGGGCCTCCAATTGTTGTGTGCCCAAGACAGGCGGTAGACTTTAAGACGGCGGCGCTTATACATTAAAATAACACATAGATCATAATTTATAAAGATATTATGTGAATTGTCCAAAATATGACGGTAAGTACTTTTTTTTTGTTCCCCTGAGCAAAAATGCATTAAATTGCATACCCCGGCTGTGTTGATCCGGCGGTTATGTGGGGTTCTCCTCCCCAGAAGGGGGAGGCCTACCCACTAAAAACCTCAAGGATAGCCTTCCTCAGGCATGTAGGGAGCCCCCGGGAACACCAAGCGACTTCCGGGAACCCCCAACAGGGGAGCCCTCCTTGGGGGAGGCTACAATACCTCCCCCGATCTTCGCCACCGACGAGGCCTCCCGGCTACGGAAGGGGCGTGGTCCCTCCCGGGTCGCCGTATCCGCGGGCACGATTTCCTCGCGTCCATCCATCTCCCGACCCCGCTCGGCGGCCCCCTTCTGGAGCATCACTGCTTCACAGAAGGAGGCCACAGCCCTCTAACCTCCCTCGTTCGCCAGCATTGCCGCAATTAATGCCGGCGGAGACAGATCTCCCCCAATCTCTGCGACTAAGACTCGGCGCACGGAGGCCCACGAGGGGCACTCCGCCAGCGTGTGCTGGGCCGAGTCGAATGACGGTAAGTACCTATCGTGTGCAGACGAAGTAACGGGCATTAGCTAGTTACATTACATATCGCTATTTTCAGTTGATTTACCAGTAACTAACTATTCCCACGTTTAATACCGTTTGCATAACATTTAAGAGCTTTAAAATATGTTATTATTACAAGCTTTTATTTAGTTTCACCTGTCCCGTTGTCTGTCTGTAATCGAATCTTGCAACTTAAATTTGATCCACTTACTTATCAACACTAAAACTTTTCACCATACATAATTATTCGATCTCGTCCCCCCTGTTTATCATAGTCCCCATTTAAAAATAAAAGCGTGTTACATTGTGATAGCTTGAGGAAAATGTTGTGTTGTATTAAATGTAACACGCTAGATCTATCTAGTGTGTTATATCTAGATTTTTAACGATCCGGCAAATCACTATTTGGTATTACGGACATGCACGAAAGTCTCGGAACTTCTGATGATACAATATCATTTAAACAGTTCGAGGTATAAAGTTAACTTTTTAATTTAGCATTTTTAAATAAAAACAACAAAATTATGTACACAATTTATATACAGTATTATTGATTTTCCCAAGGGAAGGCAATGTTTTCCCAAGGCAAGAATAGCCATTAATAGATCCATTCACAAACCGACCATTACTCTTTTGAAGCGTGAAACATTTATGCATATTTAGTTACAAATGCATTTAGCAATTAAATGGAATCGCTTTGGTGTAAACTTGTCTGACATCTATAGTAGTGTAACGGAGGAGCCGGGAATGATCGATAATAATATATCTACTTGCGGCTCCGATACAAAAAACTTCGTATACATAACAAGTCTTTAACTATACAATTGCTGTATTTATATAGACCTTTATAATCTGTATTTTTTATAACTAAAATATCTAACTTTATGCATCATTTCACCCATATTTAGTTTTTTTTTTAGTTAGATGATATAAATTCTGCGAACTCTTTGGTCCGCACTCGTTTTTGTTTGTGTTAGTCTTTTTTAAATTTCCTTATATATTATTTATTCTACAAGTAACATATTATTTGCAGATCTGGAGACCTATTTTTGAATTACGAATGCGATTTCGAAATCACCGCTGACTAAATAGTCAGCGGTGACTTTGAGATCACGGATTCTTAAACATCCAATTTTTGAAAGTCGATCGCAGAGCTGCCAACATAGATAAAGTACACACATAAATGTAAGAGTTCGGTTCCACGCAGAATGTAGCCGCTGCCGGTTATTGCCGGCTTAACCATTATGTTTATTATATATATAATATATGTGCTACATTCATATATGTATATTGTATATATAGACTGTAAAATCAAACAAAACCCAAATAACATTTCCACAAGTATGACTTGATTACGAGTGGGTGAGGGCACTCGTAATGAAATCACATCCGTGACATAAGTGATATTCAAAAATAAGAATTATTGAAAATCGGTGATTATTAGTCACATCGGTGATTTAGAAGTCGCATTCGTAATTCAAAAATAGGCCTCCAGGAGAAAGGTGTTGTTCTCCGTGTTGTGGGGACAGATGGTCTCGTCCCCCACAGTCATAGCCTCATCTATATCTATATTCTACCATTATTAACTATTATTAACTATTCCTTAAGACTAACAATGTTTAATATCTATCACATATTTAGATTTTAAACATACATTTGAGAATTTAACTAAATAATTTGACGAATAAACTAATAAATATAAAGTCGCACATACCATTGACTCGTTTCTTATAACTCACATTGCATACTAGAAGCAATAAACTTATTAGTTTACTCTTTTGTAGGGTTCTTAATATAAAAATTTGTTGATAATTACAGAATAAAAATATTATGAACAGATCAAAAGTTAATATTCAGTACATAGTTAAATATAAATAACTATTACTCAATTTCAACAGAAAATGTGCAATATTTAGATGACTAATTCAGTTTGAACTCAATATAGATTTCATTGCGAATTGACGTACGTATTGACTTGTGCAATAACAAATAATGTGTTAGATTTTGACACACGACTATAACGAGATAACTTGATCTGCTGAATGAAGTGTTACATATTTGGACCATTCAAATATTAACTTGTTTGAATTTGAATTTGTTGAATTTGTGGTAATAGTTCTAAAGTTCTAAACTTATTAGTTTACTCTTTAGTAGGGTTCTTAATATAAAAATTTGTTGATAATTACAGAATAAAAATATTATGAACAGATCAAAAGTTAATATTCAGTTCATAGTTAAATATAAATAACTATTACTCAATGTCAACAGAAAATGTGCAGTATTTAGATGACTAATTCAGTTTGAACTCAATATAGATTTCATTGCGAATTGACGTACGTATTGACTTGTGCAATAACAAATAATGTATTAGATTTTGACACACGACTATAACGAGATAACTTGATCTGCTGAATGAAGTGTTATATTTGGACCACTCAAATATTAACTTGTTGTTTGAATTTGAATTTGTTGAATTTGTGGTAATAGTTCTAAAGTAGCTCTGCTCCATAGTTGGCATATTGGAATGGTGATAATGAAGAATATTGTTATTTTGAAAGATTAAACAGAACAACAAGTGTACGTCTAGTTTTATAAATATAACTTTAATAATATGACAATTAGAAGAATAAGAAATTTTGTTTTTTGATTGTGTTATTAAACTTTAAAAATAATAAAATATTTTAACAACACAGATACATATACAACATAGATAATATACGTAATAAAATTTTATACAATAATAAATATTTGTTATACTCACACCAATTAACCAAGTCAAAGTAAGCACCTAAGTAGGTTTGTGTTAGGAGATATATTAATCACTAGCTTCCGCCTGCGGCTTCGCCTGCGTGAAATTAGTTTTTGTCAATCCTGAGTGTCTAGACAAGATGCCTTTCTATTTTCGTAATCGCATCGCTAATATAAAATATGTATGGTATTGACATAAACGATCGCTCGACTTTTCGAGCTTTTTTTTTTTATGTTAGCGATGCGATTACGATTATCGAAAGGTATCTTGTCTAGGCCCTCAGGTCCCTTATGTCTAAGGTACCAAGATTCATGGTCTTATCTTCAATTCAACCCCTATTTCAACCCCATACTGGTAAAAATTTCCAAATGCTAGAACAAACGATTTTTGGTTTCTAAAGACGTGATATTTGACGAACTTGCATACTAACTTTCAACCCTTATTTCACCCCCTAGCTGGTCGAAATTTCAAAAATGCTAGAACAACTGTGTAATGATTTCTTATCAAGTGCTTAAATATAAAGTTTTATGGTTTTATCTTTAAAAATTAAGAAATCCAATACAAACTTTCAACCTCTATTTCAACCCATTTATCCCTTTTTTCGAAATAAAAAGTAGCCTATGTTCTGTCTTATGGTCTAAAGATTGTCTGTACCAAATTTCATCAAAATTGGTTGTGAGGTTTAAGCGGGAAAGCGTAACAGACAGACAGACAGAGTTACTTTCGCATTTATAATTAGTTGAGATATACATATATAGACAAGGATTTTTAATAGAAATATATATTAACATCACTAAGGCACAAAAATTAGTTTTTTTACAAGCTTGTAAATTTTGCCTAACTTTTTAACAAAACCCAAAATTGTAGAGAAGGATTTTCATAAAATGCGCGAAGGCACTTTTTTGAGCTCCTGGATTGAACTACTGTTCTACATAAATGAAGTTGAAAAATGATAATTTTATCTCTTGTATAGTCATATAGTTCGTAGCGGCCTCAGAATTTTGATATATTATTGATTTAATTAGAAAAATATCTTATTCTAAATGAAAAAAGTACGAAAATCGCTTTAAGTTGACTGAGAATATCTTCTATCCACGATAGTATTTATTAATAAAATTTATACCAAAATAAATGTCACTTTATGAAGAATAAATCTAATCTAATATATATAAATCTCATGTCACAATGTTTGTGCTCAATGAACTCCTAAACTACTTAACCGATTATAATAAAATTCGCACACCATGTGCAGTTCGATCCAACTTGAGCGATAGGATAGTTTAAATCTGAGTGTTATCATCATCATCATCAATTTTAAAAATTCTTTCACCAATAGAAAGCCACATTATTGCGGAGTGTCATCATCATCATCATCATCATCATCAGCGGACGGCGCGCGATGGCTTCGGGTTTAATTCAGTTCGCTTTCGTGCTCGCTTCGGGGATTATTAATATTATGCCCAACGAAGTGGGCGCGGGTCAGCTAGTATGTTATATTTTTTAACCATGAATTTATTATCTTATTTCAATAAAAACGATAAATCATACTGCAAAATTACTACAACACAGGCCGTCCGAATTCATTAGAGCTAGAGCGCTTTTTTTCTAATCTGACCTATTTTTAATTTAAAACTAAAACCGTCTTTTGCTAAATAACATACTAGGTAGTATTTAATAAACATTATATTTAATAATATCATCTGTCCTATTTATAAAATCATCTTCATATAATGTGTTTCTTCATATACGATATATATAGCAATAATGAATTATTCCATTAAATATAAATATCAAAATTTTGGGAAAAGTATCAAAATCGCTTAGTCATAGCGTCAACACAGTATTTTGGACGTGTGACCTTCAATGAGTTGTCGGGACGCTTCGAAATACCTAATCTCGCAGAATGAAGAATTGTAACAGGCCTCTTAACTTGCAATGTATGTATGTTTGTATATTCGGGTCAAATCTTACAACTCAATTTTAAGGCACTTGCCCTCAACCGATTGAGCTGAAATTTTGTGTACAGGTTTACCTTAGATGACAATGCATGATTAACTGTGTGACGTCATTACAAATCCATCATGGCGGCGTACCCAAGATGGCGGACCAATTATCTTATACACAGATAAGGGCTTGCCAAGAATAACTAGAAAAATAATGTCACGTCACTCTTAATCCAATATGGCGGAATACCCAAACTGGTAGATAATTTTCTTTTATTCCTTCCTACAATGTGGGAATCGAATGAAAGGGCTTGCCAAGAAAAACTAGAAAACAAAATATAAGGTAAAAAAAAACCTTGAAAAACAAGTTTTTTTTAAATGCGCTAAAAAGAAAAAAAAAACTTTTACAGTAATATTTTTACTGTTAACTTCTAACGTCATTTCAAAGTTAACACATTTGACACCATTTATATGTTATGAAAGCTTGTCGCCAGATTTAAGTACACGTATTTACTTGTTGCCTTTAAAAAATATAAAACTAAGAACTTTCGCGTTTGTAAAGTCAGTAGGGATAGTGTCAATTGTACCAGCTAGTAGGAAATACATATTTCCGTTTAGAAAATCCGATATAAGTGGGGTGAAGTTGAAAGCTAATTAAAATTATTTGATTTTCACAGACATAAGCGGCATTATATGGGATCGCTCCCGCTGTTCTCCAGACCCCGACCAGATGATGCCAGAAGGCGCATCGCCGGATATCGGTCGCTTTCCGTGGCTGGGGGTAGTGCAACATAACTTTTGTGAGTAGTATTAGAGCATTAATGTGCTGTTTATCAATAATATAATTAATATATTTTGTGTTTCCTACATCCTAGAACATGGGTTCCTGGGTTCCTTCAAAAGAGGCGTGAAAAGGCATCTTTTGGGCCGGCAGGGATAGGGCAGGTAGGAGAGTGGAGTAAAGTCACTATCCTATCTGTCATCTCATTTGGGCTTCTTTCACCGCTTAACATCAGGCGGGAGGAGGTCATCTGCCGCGCCTAGCATACATATAATAATAATAATAATAATAATAAAGGCGTAGGGAAGTGACGACCCCATCGCCCGCTGGTGGGGCATTTAATGCCCCTTGACTGCCATAAATGCCCCATCAGTGCAGTCAGTCTCCCTCAGGGCAGCTTGTGGCGAGCTGTCGGTGAGTTGCGTCACCGAGGGTACCGATGTGCTTCAGGGGGGCGTATGCCACCCGCCTCTGTCTTGCCTTAACCAGCCGGACAGAGTGGAGTCGCAAGAGCAGATGCTCGAAGGGTGGAAGTGTAATAATGTCATAACGCCGACAGCGTCTCGATCGCTGTCGCAGACACACCTCTCTACACCCTTAGCCGTTCACACCAATGTTGCTCTCTTCGCACCAATCTGCTTTGTTGGAGGGCCCATTTAGTGAGCGGCGAGTCACCACCTGCCATATTTAAATCAATTAGGAGGCTTTGAGAAGGCAGGTGACTGGAGTCTCTTCCATAGCCCGGTTTTCATTACCACCTAAATCGAAATGCAATAGGCCACAAACGTTTTGACCACTAATGACAATAGTTTCTGTGCATCTAACTGGGTATAGTCTTTTTCATGGTGCAGATAGAGATTAGACCCTTAATGACCCTTAACCCTTAATTTCGCTTAAATGGCCTCTACGCGTTGGATCTGTATCCCCGCGCAAGCCTTATAAAGGACCGTGTCTTATAAAGATACGTGATTTAAGCTACATAATAATAATAATAATAACAAACCAACACTGTCTGTCTGCTCCGTAAGCGTTGAGCAAGAGAGAAGGTAATTTTCTTTGGCGATAATAAGTCCTTAACTGTGAACTTGCGGTTTATTCGGTTGTCTTTTCAATTTTGTAACTTTTTAAAGTTAAGCACCATAGGAAATATTTATTTATGAATTTCTTTTAAACCCTAAAATAACTACCTTTAACTTTTTAAAAATTCTCAAAAATTATTATTATATATAGTAATTGGTGGTCAGCCGAGGTTTGCCGTGACAACTGGCGTCTTTATCCACCCCAAGTTTGCCATCGCACTGGCTGAGGATATCGCCAAAATAGCGCCCTCGTCTGTCATGTGAGAAGTACCTTTATTTATGTTTTTCAGTACGACACAGATGCATGTAGAGTTGTAACTCTACAACTCTACATAGATGTGTATATTTAAGAAGAGAATAGTATGGTGACTTCTATATGCTGACGACCAAATAATTTGAACCGTCGGAGGAAGAGTTATAGACATGGTTAATTGTATGCATGCTGCATAAGAAAGATAAGGAATGATAGCGTAAAACGAAAGTAATCATATTTGAAAGAGACGAAACGATGTCAAAGTAAGGTTATGATTGGAAACGAATGTTTAAAGCAGGTAAGAGTTTGTTTAAGAGGGGGTGGTTGTCGTCCAAGGGACCCATTTTGGGTCGGTGGATGGCCGGAGGTATCCGGTGACCACACTCGTAGTGGCCTGCAGTGGGTGCTTGTTGCAATACGCCGACGGAATCGTGGTAGTGTCTTGCGGACACTCAGGGCGTGATGCAGTTCTCCTTTGGGATGACGCGCTCGCGTCCAGGCGTAGTGAGGGAGATCGCTGAGGTTTTTAGTGGGTAAGCCTGCCCCTTCTGGGGAGGAGAGCTCCACATAACCACCGATTCTCGGGGTATGCAATTCAGTGCGGAACCAAATAAAAAAAACAAGGTAAGAGTTTGTGTATCTTTATGTTTATTAAAGATGGTAAGTGTGAGTCTGATAATGAAAGAAGAGTAATGGCAGAGAACAAATTGAATGGGGCTACAAATGGCCCCATTGTCAGTTCGAAGCCACGTCTGGCTGTACACGCACAGAGGCATGCTGGTCCCTACGCTTATATATGAGAGTGAATGCTGGGTGTGGCAATAGAAGGACAAAAAAAAAGACAGCAATGTATGCAAATGTCATTTCTGAGGGGAATGGCTGGAGTGACGATGAAGGATAAATTGTGAAATAGTGTGGTATGGGGAATGTGCAGTGTGAAAATAGGTGTTGTCTAAACACGTAGAAAGGATGGACGAAAGGCGACTGACGAATGAAATTTATAAGGCAAATAAAAGGGCCAATTAGTAGGGGACGACCTAGACAAACAGATAACCAACTAGGTGATACACCGAACGAAGGTCAGGTCAAGATTACCAGAAATCTACGAGCGTGCATTAAAGTATTAATGAAAATCGAGGAAGCCTGGGAAGTATATTTGGATCGTTGCAAGTGGAAAAATGATATTTGGTTACCCCGATAGAAAGAAGCGTCAGTGTATGAATATATATATGGATATATACATTATGCTTATGAGCCAGTAGACAGCAAATGCTCTTTAAAACTTTGAAGTTCCTAAAGCTCGAGTTAACCACACTAGCTTAGTGCAGATTGCTTTACTTCACACGTATCTAGGAATTTCTTCGCAGATGTATGCAGGTTGGATCGCGGTGTTTTTATTTTCATTGTAGGAGCGTAAATGTACCCTAATTGTGTATCAATCTGGAGCTTTAAACACATTGCTACAAGAAAGGACCGACCTCGAGCCTCAACGGCTGGGATAACGGTCATATTGGTCAATAATACTATTTATATAATAATATTGGTAATAATACGAATGGATTGTGTAGTAGGAGACGAAAGAACCAAAGACGAAAGACGAACGAACCTCCAAAAATAGCAAAATGCCCAGCAGTGATTGAGGTAGATTTACTTATCTGACGATACCTAAATGTCCAGCAGTGATTGAGGTAGATTTACTTATATGACGATACCTAAATGCCCAGCAGTGATTGAGGTAGATTTACTTATCTGACGATACCTAATTGTCCAGCAGTGATTGAGGTAGATTTACTTATCTGACGATACCTAAATGTCCAGCAGTGATTGAGGTAGATTTACTTATCTGACGATACCTAAATGCCCAGCAGTGATTGAGGTAGATTTACTTATCTGACGATACCTAAATGCCCAGCAGTGATTGAGGTAGATTTACTTATATGACGATACCTAAATGCCCAGCAGTGATTGAGGTAGATTTACTTATCTGACTTTTTCTAAATGAATGACAATTAAGTGTAACCTTGCTACATTACAGGAACAACACCAAGTTCATAGTGTGGTACAGTAAGAGCATCAAATTTGTACTTGACGTGACAGATTATACTCTTCATCCGGAGTACTCCGAAGGCGTCACTGTTGCCACCCTGGCCCTTCTTGAAATCAACACGAGGGGGGAGATCGGAGTTCCAGAAGTAGGAAGTAAGAGCTATTAGCGTCCTAATTACAACGAAGGTCAATTTGAACTCGCAGAACTCTCAGGTTCACATCTCTGGGGTTTTGCTGTAAATATACAGGCGTAGGAAGTAGAACCATGATGCTCTGAGCAGATATTCCTGTTCTCCCGCCCACGGGCATGGAAAATAAGGTCCAAGATGTTATATATGCTGCTCCCTGAGAACTTT
This sequence comes from Scirpophaga incertulas, assembly GCA_036419045.1. Lineage (NCBI taxonomy): Eukaryota > Metazoa > Arthropoda > Insecta > Lepidoptera > Crambidae > Scirpophaga > Scirpophaga incertulas. Next base: position 3,849,140 of record CM071640.1, on the reverse strand, counting down.
CTGGCTTTGTTTAAATAGCGACACGAGGGAAAGGAAGAAGTCACAGGTAGTAGAGGTAAGTTTTCTACGTAGGCGTACATGCTGCATCGGATTATTGACCTTGCTTGATTCGAGGGAAATGGGAATCTCAGGCGTAGGTATTAAGAATGATTATTCAGCAGCACCTAACAAATTATATTTGAATAATGACAATTTATATTGATCTATAAAAATGAATGTACGAGGGGCGGCTGATAAGTTCGCGGCCTTAAGGACTTGAAATATACAGTTTTCATATTTTTATTTTTCCATATAATCCCCCTAAAGTGAAATACATTTTGTACATCCTGAATATAATGCATTTATACCACCAACAAGATATTCTTTGGTTTTCTCTACAAAATGGCTGTCTACGGCCGCCATCATTTCATTGTCGTCCGAAAATCTTTGTCCGACATCTTTTCGAAAATTTCCTTGAGCGTACGAGGGGAGGTCAAAAAGTTCGCGGAATGACTGGGAAAAAAGATGAAATGATACATTATGTTATTTTTCCTTTTCAATATATTCCCCCTTAATACGAATACATTTTTCGGATCTGGCATATAACTTATTAATACCGTCGAAAAAATAGGTTTTGTCTTGGGCGTCAAAATACGCCGAAATCGCCGACTTGACTTCATCATCGTCTCTAAATTTTTTTCCACGCAGCTCTTTCTTCATCTTTGGGAATAAATAAAAATCGCTAGGGGCCGGGTCTGGACTGTAGGGTGGATGGCGTAGTTGTTCAAAACCGCATCGATGAATGGCAGCCGTCGCAACATGACTCGTGTGAACGGGCGCGTTGTCGTGCAAAAGGAGTACACCTTTTGTCAGTTTTCCTCTTCTTTTTCTTTAATAGCTTCTTTTAATCGGTCCAATAGGGAAGCGTAGTACTCTTCCGTTATAGAAACACCACGTTCTTTATAATCGATCAAAAGAATACCTTCAGTATCCCAAAAAATAGTCGCCATGATCTTTCCGGCCGATTGCGACACTTTAAATTTTTTAGGGGGTGGTGTGCCTTTTTTGTGCCACTGCATCGACTCCTGCTTTGACGCAGGCTCATAGTGGTGAACCCAAGTTTCATCACCGGTTACAATTCGGGCCATAATTTCTTCTTCTCCACAGCGGTCCAAAAACTCGCGGGAACAGTTGACGCGCTCACGTTTTTGCAGCGGCGTGAGCATTCTCGGGACCCACCTTGAACACACTTTACTCATGCCAAGATGTTGATGAAGAATATTTAAAATTGTGGTTTCTGATACTCCAACTGATGCTGCAAGTTGTTTCTTCTTCAACCTTCCGTCTTCCAATACAAGTTTTTCAACTTTTTCAATGATTTCCGGCGTAGTGGCCTCAATGGGCCGTCCAGGTCGAGGATCATCTTCAATTGACTCCCTTCCTTGCTTGAAAAGGCCGTGCCATTTGTAAATCATGGTTTTACCAGGAGCAGAGTCTCCGTAAACAGCTAACATCTCTTGCAAAATAGTTTGAGGCGTTTTTCCTTGTTTGGTGAGGAACTTTATGACGGCGCGATGTTCAATTTTCTCCATAGTGGCTAGTTTGTTCCCGATTTACTTGTTTACTCGTTTGTAACTCGAAAGCTAATGACCCAATTAGGCTAGAAATTGGCATATATAGTAATTATGAGTTACTCAAGTAGCGGCTACCTGGAGGAGCGACCTCACCCCCGCCAACCCCGCCATTCCGCGAACTTTTTGACCTTATTTCCTTCTTTCACAAGGAATTTTATCACGGCGCGATGCTCCAAATTGCGAGAACTTCCAGTTTCCGTTGACATGTTGTTGCTTGTTTCAATGATAAAGTGTTTATGAGTCAAATAAAAAAAACTTCCTGCTATTTATAGTAAAAATGAGTCGCGCAATTAGTGGTATAAGTAGCGACATGATGTGTCTTTTTATCAGCCGTCCCTCGTATATTTATTTTGTTTTATTCTTCAACAGCTCCCATTCTTCCCGTTTGCCTCAACATTGAGGGAGGAGGTACGCTGGATGACTTATATGTGATTAAAATGACCGACGGTAAGTTTACACCCATAATTAGTAAAACTATTAAGAGGAAAAGTAAGAACATTTTTTTTTTCAAATCGTACCCTGTTTTCTTCATTGTAATTCAATACAGATCTTTTTTTATTTTTAAATTTGATTGCTGCTATTGTATTGTTAGGGACGTGGTGTTGAGGATACGAATTAAATAAAGAAAGATACGTGGCTACAAGATGTATAATAAATATATTCATAAATTTCATTTATTACAAAAAAAAAATGTTACTTATTTGTTAGAAACAATATATTTTTCTCTTACAGTTCAAGGTGAATTGACTAAGGAAGCTTTTAAAATGGACTTTGTAGAGAACAAAGATTGTGACGAATTTTACCAGAAAGCTCAGGTAAGCTTTATTTATAGCGTTTGAATAGTAAGGTTTTGGTCTTGCCCATACAAGATTTTTTTAACGATAGTTAATTTAAGAATTTTAAAATTACTAGCTTATGCCCGCGACATCGTCTGCGCAGGATAAGTATTTCGAGTAGCTTATGTTTGTGTTTGGTGTATATCTTTATCAATTGTAGCCTGTGTGTTATTCTGATATATGTCAGTGCGGAGTCCTAAAAACAGATATTTGTATAATTTAAATGCAACACATGTAGATTTATTGTTGGCTGCTTTAAGATTAGACACCTGTGAAAAACATTAAATATCCAACTAATAACTGGTTTATTTGCCTTATTACATTTTTAGAACGATATCTATAACAGCTATCATAATTACATATTTTTATGAACTATCTCATTTAAACTAGCGACAAATAATTAGAGGCTGGTTTGTTGCAACCTTAACAGCTGCATAAAACTATCTATCGAACTTAATTTTTGGAGAAATGTATAGCGCCTTTAATAAACTTCCACAAAATGTGGTTGCGTTGCAAGGTACTTTATAAGACTTTGTACGCCATATTTGATAATGTATTTTTATGTTTTCTACGTAGTTTTATTTTTATTTGCATCCAAAGTTTATAATCGTTCCAGAGACGCTAACTGCTAAAAATAGGTCTCCCTCAAGGATCTCCATGTTGACCGGTCCTACATTGCTAGTGTCCAACGTCTTCCTGAGATCTTCACTAGCACCTTCACTTGATTTCATATGTGGATGATCTACCAACGCTGCGGTTTCCAATCTATTGCTAGCTGCTATTCCATGTTTAACTTATGTTGGTGACACTGGATTCCAAGGTGTATGTTAACATATAAAAGTAATGGCGATAAAAGAAGAGAAAAATGATTTAACATTCCCGATTTTCTTGGAGAAGAAAACAAATAAATATTTTACTTTTTTTTTCATTTAGTAAATAATATGATGTTGAATAATTTCAGCTGACGTATACAAAAATGAAGCCCACTTATTACCTGTGCGCGATGTCACAGCATTCGAATGAGGTGTGCGTGTGGGACGGCGGAATGGCGCTGGTCTCTCGCCACAACTGGGGCTACTGGAAGCTGGTAAGGTTCACACGTTCCGAACCACTCATTATCTGGACCGCAGCGACAGAGAAGCTCATGAGCTACTGCAAGTTGGTGAGGACCAACTCTTAACGACTTCTTTTAGAGTGCATGTGCGTCGCTTTGGTGCCCTCACACCAGCACTAAGCAGGTTTATAGTCTTATTGAACCACTGGAATAAGGAAGCAAGAGCGGAGTGGTACAGGTTTCCTTCCAATATTGGAGGTACTGGAATCTGGTGAGGACACATTTTTATTGAAAGAAAGAAAAACGTTTATTTGGTAAGCAAAATAACGGTTCGGAAAATACAAAGACACATGCACACAAGTCATTTTGTTACCAAAATGGTCTCCGCTCAGCATATATCGGGCGTACACCACGACGCTGATCTTCCGCGGACGCCATTTACAAAATTAAAAAAAAAAATGAATGAAATAACATAAAACAAAAAACACAAATAATAAACACTAAACAATAAACTAACCATATTTTCTGTGAGTAATTTTATAAATATATAATTTGATATTAATATACATATAATATTATTTTAATATATAAATAAAAAATTGATTAAATGAAAGTTTGACTGTACAATGGTGATTAATCAAATAATCCGAATACAAATAAACAAACACCAAAAACCCCAAATACGCAATAACTTCATAAATCATATCTATAATAACAGCATAAAGTTCGTCATTACATACCTAAGAAAGTTGACATAAAAGCGCGACTGGGCTGGGTCCATAGAATATGCAAAATAAAATATATACAAATGCTAAGGTAACGCTTTTTGGGCATCAAGGACGTATGACTTAAATTTATTTTTAAAAGACATGACAGATTGTGAATTACGAATAGGAGGTGGAATGTCGTTTCAGCATCGTGTTGCAGCAAATCTGAAACTACCACGAAAAGCAGCAGTCTTATGTGCGGGGCAAATTAAGCGGTTTAACTATGGAACCACTTGAGTTTTGTGTCGCAATGCCAGTCAGACGGCATGTAGGATTGAGTGTAAGAGAATGGAGTAGCACTGAGGGGCTATCGTACTAATAAATCGCAACCGAAACGCAACCGAACCGTTCGGCTTAACCAATCCGAACGTGACAATATCACGTCATCTGTTCGATGACGTGATATTCTAGCTCTCGGATTGGTTGAGTGGAACGATTTGGTTTCGTTTCAGCTGCGATTTGTTAGTGCGATTGCCCCCCAGATCTCTTTTGAGTATTGAAGCTACTGGACGCAGATGAGGCTACATTCTTATTGAACCACTCGAATCTTGTGTACTAAGACCAGTCTGACGGTGTAAAGGTCTTAGTGAAGGAGGACTGAATGCCACTGATCTCCCACTAGCACTGGAACTACTGGAAGCTGGTGATGACTTACGCTTTAGGCCACTCATCTTCTTATATATAAAAATGAATCGCAAAATGTGTTGGTAAGCGCATAATTCAACAATGGCTTTACCGATTTGGCTAATTTTGGTCTTGGATTATTCATAGAAGTCCAGAGAAGGTTTGTACGTAGAGAAAATAAAAAAATAAAATTTGGAAAAGTGTAAAGTCAACATTTTTATACAAACAATTTGTATTAATACTTAAAAGCTAATTTGAACCTTTGGCAAGACAAAAAAGTGACGTTAGTTCTGTCAAACAAATTTAATGTCATCATATGTCATTTCAAGTAGGAACAAAAAACTGCCACTTTACAAATCTTTTTGACAGGACGAAGTCTGTCGGGTCCGCTAGTTATCTATATATATTACTATCAACGACATAGACAATTATAAGAAATTTAGGCGCTGACAGCAAGTAATAATCCATTCTTAGTAAACTACTCCTGTATTGCATCTACTGTTTAACACACGTGAGTGCGAGTCGGCGCGGTGCTGTTCTCTTGATAGCACTGCGGCTTTTAAAAGCTGGTCGTGACACCCTTGTTAATGCATGCAGATAATAATAATAATGTTTTTTTTTAATAAACACCGAGTTACATGGCCCAACACATTACATAGCTATATCGATATTGCAGAAGAATGGGCCTTTAAATCAGGTACCAGCGGGACTCAAACTAGACGAAAGCCTGTATCTTGAGTCCCGCAGGTGCTCACAATACTATGATTATATGTACTAATACTTCCAAAAACTTTCCAAGTTTTACGACAATATAACTAATTATATATAACCTTTGTTAATTTTATTACTTAACAATATTTCAATTTTGACTATCATTTCTATATTTTGTGTATCTATGTGTGTGTGTGTGTGTGTGTGTTGATTACGTGAGTATATATGACAGTATAACTAACCTAGAGTATGTGTACGAATATAATAAATAAATGAATCAGGAGTACATACAGTTGTGTGGGGTATCCAAGATTTATATTGATATATATATAATATACTAGCGGACCCGACAGACTTCGTCCTGTCAAAAAGATTTGTACAGTGGCAGTTTTTTGTTACTAATTATTTTATAGATAACTAGCTTTCTGCCCGCGGCTTCGCCTGCGTGGATTTCGGGATTGGGTCTATAGAGGGTTAAGGGTCATAGCTTTTGCCCACGGCTACATATGCGCGGAAGTCGGTTTTCTATCTATTGATGAAAACCGCATAAAAATCTGTGCAGTAGTTTTTGAGCGAAGCCTTTATTGCGCATCCCGTGGGATCTGTCGTTTTTTCCGGGATAAAAAGTAGCCTATGTTACTCGGGGATAATGTAGCTTTCCAAAGGTGAAAGAATTTTTGATATCGGTCCAGTAGTTTCGGAGCCTATTCATTACAAACAAACAAACAAACAAATCTTTCCTCTTTATAATATTAGTATAGATATAGATGTCACATAGCCAACCAAATCGCAAAAAAGTCTAAATGACCTTTTTTTTTTTTTTTTGTTTCCCTGAGGAAAATGCATTAAATTGCATACCCCGGCTGTGGCGAGCCGGCGGTTATGTGGGGCTCTCCTCCCCAGAAGGGGGAGGCCTACCCACTAAAAACCTCAGGGATGGCCTTCCTCAGGCATGTAGGGAGCCCCCGGGAACAGCAAGCCACCTCCGGGAACCCCCAGCCTCTGCTCCCCTGCCTAGAGGGGAGCCCTCCTCAGGGGAGGCTACACTACCTCCCCCGGTCTCCTCCACCGACGACGCCCCCGGCCACGGAAGGGGCGTGGTCCATCCCGGGTCGCCGTAGCAGTCGCGACTTCCTCGCGCCCGCCGGCGACCCGCGGCGGCGCCGCAGCTGTGCTACCGAGCCCGGCGCCGCCTTCTTCGAGCGGGATCGGCCATCTCCCGACCCCGCTCGGCGGCCTCCTTCTGGAGCATCACTGCTTCACAGAAGGAGGCTACAGCCCTCCAACCTCCCTCGTCCGCCAGCATTGCCGCAATCAATGCTGGCGGAGACAGATCTCGCCCGATCTCTGCGACCAAGACTCGGCGCTCGGAGGCCCACGCGGGGCACTCCGCCAGCGTGTGCTGGGCCGAGTCGAGGTTGGATACGCAGTGGTGACAATGTGTCGATCCCTCCCGTCCCTCCGATCCCTATTCGACACAGATACTCACCGAAGCAGCCGTGCCCGGTGAGTATCTGAGTCAATCGGTAGGTGACCTCCTCCTTCCCGTGGAGCCAAGCTTCGAGGTGCGGGAGTACGGCACCGACGGCCCGCTGGCGCGCGCAGATCCGTAATTCGAGCTGCGCACGCCAGGCCGCCACAATCCGTCGGTGCCACTCCCGCTTAGGCACTTCGTGCGCGGGTTCCAGGGTGCTCCCCCCATCGCCCTCCCGGCCGACACGCCGCGACCGTCCGCCGTCGCCGCCTCGTACGAGATTGTACGGTAGCCTCGCACGATCCGTATGGCAAGTCTAAATGACCTATTACATTTTGTGGCTATTCAATTTTGGAACGTGACATTAAATCCTCCAACGATGTATTCTGTGCTCCAACGCACGCACGCACACTGTTTTGATAGATATGATTGAATTTCGACTATATGTAGCGTTAATAAAGCGCTCTTTGATGTTAGGAACACACCTTCATTGCTTAGACAACAGTGAGTGCTTGCAATATGAACTTTATACAATAACAATAAAGCTCAATTCGACTGTACGTTTTAGTTAGAAAACGTTTGCATGGGAAAATAAAAGGGCTGTTTTTAGAGATTTTCTGATAGTTATTCGATTTTTTTCCTTAAAAACCATCCTTGAACTTCAACGAACATTAACAAAAAAGAATTGGCCAAATTGGTCCAGACGTTGTTGAATTATGCGCTTACCAACACATTATGCGATTCATTTTTATATATAAGATTTATATTTCATGGGCAGGTATTTGAAGATTGTTCCCTGTCAGCGAAACTGGTAAATTGTGATCTAACTTGCTGTCAACTAGAGATACCACAGGCTCTAGTTAGGATTACGTTCAGAGGATCTTGCTAACTGCCAACCCACACGGTCTTCCAGATAGGGTTCGGAACCCGCGGGCCTGGATGCGGAGCACCAGCACGATTCATATTGGTGGCGAATTACCTGCAGTGGATCCACGAGGTTGTCTCCCAGTCCGACTCTGTGGGCATTGACGATGATCATATCCAAAAGATCACATTCCGCAGGGTCTCTCCTATTGAATTGGTGATGTTTCCAGGTAATTACCAAATATTCGAAAATTAAGCTAAATGAATAATAATTATCTTTTTGAGCGCGATTCGTAGGAAAGGAAATGAATGAAACTATTATTATAGTGGAAATTCACCAAATAAGATAAAGACAAAATATACAATATCAACCACCTACAGTCTGCATGCACACCAAAACAGTACAAATTATACAATCAAAACGGAATAATAGCCTATACATCAAATCTATCGACTTAACATGTCGAACGTAACTTTGATTTACGTTGAATGTAGACGACTTAGTGAATACTTTTGGTTTGCTTATCTTGCAATTATAGTAAGGACTATTTATGTATTTAGGATTAAATTGTAGAAAGAAAACGTCTGGAGTCTTTTTGGTAATTTTATGACAGTTGTATATAATGACAAGCTTCAAAGGTACCTTATATAAAAACACACAAAAAGTCAAATTATAAGAAGTTTCTTAACACTCCCAGTAACAAAAAAAATTTTTAAAACGTTGTCAATCAACATGAATTTTTCTTAACTTTATTGTCATCATAATGGAATAGATCCATTGCCTTAACTTCACTATTGGTCCTTTTGGGTTACATAGAATTTTTCTATTTCTGATTGATAGGTAGAGGGCATAGATTAATCACGGATCTTCGTATGCAGTTTCCATTTGGTAGCTTAACTTTCGCTACCCGAACTTGATCACTTAGCCTGGTCATAAATACTATTACAATTAAAAGACAATATTACATTTGAATTTGGAAACTGTCATTCTTTTATGAATCTTTTCTGTTTTCTAATTTTCGTGCCAATTGGTTGTAAAATATGTTTGTGTTATGAAGAGAACCGAACCGCTGTGATTGCATTAGTCACAGTAGGCCAAAAATGTTTTTTTTAATCTCCACCTGTTTTAGTATGAGTCGGATGTTTACATATCGGGTTATTCATAGGCACAAAGACATCTTTGTTTCTAACAGAAAAAAAAATGGTCAAGGCGATAATACTAAGTGAAGGAGCTCATAGAAATCCTGTCAGAAAGTGTCAGTAGTTCTAGAAATAAGTCGCATATTTTTAAAAAATCTAGTCATCTTTAACAAAATCACGACATAGAATAAAAGTCGCTCTCTCTGTCCTTATATCCCTATATGTGCTGAAATCTTCAAAACTACGCAACCGATTTTGATGCGGTTTTTTTAATAGATAGAGTGATTGAAGAGGTGAATTTATATCCTAATAACATCTATTAAATAGTAGAGAAACACTGTGATGGTGGGTTAACCCTAAGAGATAGACATATACCATCGCGGACTTTTTTGTTGAACTTTTTAAGGTGGACAATACTGTAGTAATATTATTTTGGTCTATTTCTTAGGGTTGAGCCAGCAGCGTTAGCAGCAGCAGCATAATCCATTGACATCATATGATAATATATAGATAACCATAAGAAACATGAAAGCTATAAGGAAGACTTATAACTTTTGAAATGCACTCCCTGGAGGACCGCGTATGGTCGCTGACATGAAGCTACTATATGATATAGTGAATGCTACACTGGACTGCCCAGTGCTTACGGCGCGGATCGCTCTTTACGCTTGCAGTATGCGCACCAGGCGAAAGAGCTCACTTTACGCTGGATCAGCTCGCTCAAATTACGCCAAACACTCCGTATTATATCGTCTTATACAAACTTACGAAGATAGATTTTGTGATACGGACATTTTCTTTCCGACTCGCAACCAATTCATAAACAGTATTATAAAGCATTTGCCCCGGTTCTCAAACAGTATTTCAGAGTAGCCACACCTACCCACACACACATACACACACACATGCACACACACGCATGCACACATACTTCTTATAGATAAATTTCATTATCTCAGATGTACTTATCCATATACTAGTTACTTGTATTAGTTACCTCTAATGTACTTATCCATATTCTACTAACTACATACGTTATCTGCTAATTTTAATATGACAAACTTTGTTATTGGCTATTTATGTATTTAACTTGAAGATTGTATTACTAATGTGAAAGCTGTTAAGTTTGCTGAATAAATAAATAAATAATTCTGTCTAAATGTTTAATATTTCTGCAGACAAATCTGAAATCTAATCTATGTTTCAGAAATCAAATATAATATATGTTTCAAAAAGAAGACAAACATATTGAAAAAAAAAATAAAGTAAAAAAAAATTTATACAATTTTTTATTAAATGCGCTAAAAAGAACAAAATAAACTTTTACATATAAAATACGTTTTTTGCAATACTACTCGTAAGTGCAATAAACGTGCTTATTACGACATCACATCACATTAGAAACCTATAAATTTATCAGTGCTTCTCTCTATATTATGCATGTATTATACATAAACCTTCCTTAAGAATCAGTCTATCTACTTAAATCCGCATCAAAATCCGTTACGTAGTTTTAAAGATCTAAGCATACATAGGACAGACAGACGACGGATAGCGACATGTGTTTTAGTAATGTAGTGATACTAATTTTCAAGATATAATACAATCCAAGTTTCGTTATATTTAAGAGAATCAATACATAGTATAAAACAAAGTCGCTTTCGCTGTATGTCCGTATGTATGCTTAGATCTTTAAAACTACGCAACGGATTTTGACGCGGTTTTTTTTTAATAGATAGAGTGATTCTTAAGGAAGGTTTGTATGTATAATAAATGCATAATATAGTAGAGAAACACTGATAAATTTAAAGGTTTCTAATGTGATGTCGTAAATAAGCACGTTTTTTTGCGCTTATATTGCAAACGCTGGCTGAACCCTACGAGATAGACCAAAATAATGTACTACAGTATTGTACAACTTACAAAAAATCCACAAAAAAGTCCGCGATGGTATATGTCTATCTCTTAGGGATAACCCACCATAACCATTTTTTCACTGCACCCGTGCGAAGCCGGGCGGGTCGTTAGTGATAATATAATTCTGTCTAAATTGTTTAATATTTCTGCAGACAAATCTGAAATCTAATCTATGTTTCAGAAATCAAATATAATATATGTTTCAAAAACAAGACAAACATATTGAAAAAAAAAATAAAGTAAAAAAAATTTTATACAATTTTTTATTAAATGCGGTAAAAAGAACAAAATAAACTTTTACATATAAAATACGTTTTTTGCAATATACTCGTAAGTGCAAAAAACGTGCTTATTTACGACATCACATCACATTAGAAACCTCTAAATTTATCAGTGTTTCTCTCTATATTATGCATGTATTATACATAAACCTTCCTTAAGAATCACTCTATCTACTTAAATCCGCATCAAAATCCGTTACGTAGCTTTAAAGATCTAAGCATACATAGGGACAGACAGACGACGGATAGCGACATTGTTTTAGTAATGTAGTGATACTAATTTTCAAGATATAATACAATTCCAAGTTTCGTTATATTTAAGAGAATTAGATATAACTTAGTTATTGCAATGTAATTTGAAGTCATTTATAAACAAGGCTGACGTAATCATTAAAAGCCTTTAAAAACAAGGGTAATAACCAGGAGACCTATTTTTGAATTACGAATGCGACTTCGAAATCACCGATGTGACTAATAATCACCGATTTTCAATAATTCTTATTTTTGAATATCACTGATGTGGACCACCTTAGTCACAGGTGTGATTTCATTACGAGTGCCCTCACCCACTCGTAATCAAGTCATACTTGTGGAAATTTATCTGTGTTTTGTTGATTTTTCAGTCTATATATTTTTCATTCATATATATAATGAATGTAGCATATATATATATATTATATATATTATATATAATATATATATATATATATGCTACATTCACACACACTACAAGGTATATATATATATAACCTTGATATACCTATAATATATACATAGATATATACGATGATGTAGCATATATTATATGTATGTATATATATATGTGTATATAATAACCGCAATGGTTAAGCCGGCAATAAGCAGCAGCGATTACATTCATATATACATATATATATATATATATATATATATATATATATATATATATATAATATATATATTATATATATATATATATTATATATTATATATATAAACCTTTATATTACATATATATATGAATGTAGCATATATTATATATATATATATATATATAATAACCATAATGGTATAAGCCGACAATAATCGGCAGCGCGCTACATTCTGCGTGGAACCGAACTCTTATATTTATGTGTGTACTTTATCTATGTTGGCAGCTCTGCGATCGACTTTCAAAAATTGGATGTTTAGGAATTCGTGACCTCAAAGTCACCGCTGACTATTTAGTCAGCGGTGATTTCGAAATCGCATTCGTAATTCAAAAATAGGTCTCCTGCAAGGAATTCGACTTTCGAACGTTCGACTTTCAAGCGAAAAGCACTCTCTGGTGCCAATCCAAGCAATCGTACCAACATTCAACTTGTGTAATTTTTTTCTAAGTACTGAATTAAGAAGAGTGAGATAAAAGAGTTGTTTATGATATGTTAATTATTTTGACTAGGTGACGGTAACATCGTAAGCACTTTTGGCCAATGCGAACGCGGGCATCGCGGTAATGTGCTTTATAAAGATAGCTCTCAATTGCGGGTCAACAAGAACTTCGTACAGGCATATTATTACGTAAGTGAGTAATAATAAATATATAATATATATACACAAATAGTTTCCGAGCATAATCCATTGACATCATGATAATATAATTCTGTCTAAATGTTTAATATTTCTGCAGACAAATCTGAAATCTAATCTATGTTTCAGAAATCAAATATAATCTATGTTTCAAAAAGAAGACAAACATATTGAAAAAAAAAATAAAGTAAAAAACAAATTTATACAATTTTTTATTAAATGCGCTAAAAAGGTCAAAATAGACTTTTACATATAAAAGCTTGTCGCGAGATTTACTTACTTATAGAATACTTTCAACGACAAGTTTTTATATGTAAAAGTTTATTTTGTTCTTTTTAGCGCATTTAATAAAGCTTGTTTAAAAAAAATACTTTTAATTTATTTTCCGACTGAAAAACCAAGCTTAGCAAACCCTTTCATTTGATACCCATATTGTACCTAGGGGTATAAATAATTGGTCCGCCATCTTGGGGAAGTCCGTCATATTGGATTAAGAGTAACGTCACATTATTTATCGAGGTGTTCTTTGCAAGCCCTTTCATTTGATACCCATATTGTAGGGGTGCATTAAAAATAATTGATCCGCCATCCTGGTAATGCCGCCATGTTGAATTTAGAATGACGTCACACACATAACCATGTATTGTCATCCGACTTACACGTGCATGCAAAATTTCAGCTCAATCGGAGACCGGAAACTGGGTCAAATTAAGATTCCAAGATTTTCTTACATAGTTACAAGTGAAGCTAATATAAAAGCTTGTAATAATAAATAAAGCTTTTGGATGTGCAGATTTGTTATGATATCTTGTATTGACTTCACGCATCCGTCTTAAATTTTGTTGTTGCGTTGAGGAAATGCATTAAGTACCACCGTCACCGGTGGTTATGTGGGGTTCTTTTTCCTAAAGGGCCGACCAAGAGAAATGGGCGTCATCGGGCATTATAGGGGGCTTCCGGATCTGAGGATTCGTTCCCCTGTTTAAAACAGGGGAGACTTTCTCGGGGGAACGTTTGCAACTGCATCCGCAACGCAACGGCAACGGCCGAGGCGAAAAGGTTCACAAATGGCAGGTATATGCCAGAGACCGAAGCATTGGTAGGTCTCCCACAATATAAGCAGAGTATTTGGAGAAGATCTTAGGAAATGCTGGACCCTGGGAGCTGACCAGTGTGGTCTTTGGAGGAAATCTGCGTTCAGTAGTGGACGTTCGTTAAAATGATAAAGACGAGTTTGAAAGAAAGTATCTCTATCCATCGCCCGATAAATTATTATCAGGTGTTATTAATTAATATTGGTATTTGTATAAAAAGAGAGTATGAGTATCTGAGGATGAGTATCTCTATCTATGAGTAAGCTCATCTTGTATGTAGTTCTATAATTTTTACTCATGGTACTGTGTCATACACGCCAGGCATCCGTGATGCAGATAGCGCAATATTCGTGTGCCGTGGTCCAAATTGATGCAATGACACGCAGTAACGCGGCCGTGTGGGTGGAGCATCACTGCCACCGAGAGCTCACCGGTCTCTCGCCCAAGATGACTGGAGGACCTGACTTCCGCAAGTAAGGTTTCCTTATAACACTGTAACCTAAATGACTGCACTATTACGGCCGTGTGGATGGAGCATCACTGCTAGCAAAAGTTTACCGGTCTGTCGCCCAAGATAACTGGTGAACCTGACTTCCTCAAGTAAGCTTTCCTTAGAATACCGCAATCTAAATGACTGCATCGTTACGGCCGTATGGGTGGAGCATCACTGCTAGCGAGAGCTTACCGGTCTGTCGTCTAGGATGATCGTGGACTTGACTACCGCAAGTAAGGCTCGCTTAGAATACCGCAATCTAAATGACTGCACCATTACGGTCGTGTAGGTGGAGCATCACTGCCAGCGAGAGTTTACCGGTCTGTCGCCCAAGATAATCGTTGGATTGACAACAGCAGGTAAGGGCCCTTTAGAAATCGCAACTGACATCACAGAATCAATGCAGCCGTTTAGGTTGGAGCACCACTGCCAGCGAGAGCTCATCAGTTTCTCTTCCGCAAACCATTTTGTTAACAATAAAATTATATTAGAAACATCGATAACATTTTTGAAGACCGTGTTGTGTGACATGTCTGTCTGTTGCATAACGAATCCACAAAAAGGTCATTGCAACTCCTCCAAGATAATCCAAGTTACAATGGGGTTATTTTGTTCCAGACTAGAATGCTTCATGTATTACAAGTCGAAGGCGTTCATCGAATTCCGTTTCTACTTCTCATTCAGCGCGAGCATCGAGTTGACCCTATTTGGCAAGGAGGAGCCACATTTTGTGGGCAAACCGTTTGACAGCACTGAGGCCACCGAAGACTGGTCCCCTACGTCGGAATACCTGCGTTGGGGGTTGTTTCGACCCTATTACATCGCATGGTATAATATGTAGAAGGCTGAGTGTTCGTGCTTCGTTCAAGGAAATATTCCCATCCGATATTCGAATGTTTATTAATTAAAACCCGTTAATTTTTCATGTATTTTGGTGATGCTGTGATGTTATTGTAATGTGTGTGTTCGTAAGTGTTCTGGCCATTAAATATTACTTTCTGTTCAAAAGCTAGTAGTTTTTATGTTATGTACACACAGCGCCCTATTACACGTTCATCTTGAGACAGCACTTATGCCACTCGTACTAGCGGCGATTGTCATAATGCAGATTTACGTGTTGCTGATTGTACTAAGAATATTATTATATGTTTACGCAAAGTACCGCCCTAGTAGATAATAGTTAGTTGACGCTGGCGAACGAGATGAAGCTCAAGCCCGTGGAGGTGACCTGGGAGGGCCCTCACCCCGGCTGGCCGGGGGGTGACATCGTAGGAGGAGGGGGATGGAGGAGTCAGCGCGGTGTCACGGTGCATAAGGGGCATATGAACGAGATCTAATAATTAGTTTTCCTTAATACGTTGTAAATCGTAAACCGCATTTCACCTTTCATTCAATCAACTCCAATATAATTAAAATTTATTTTGATGTATAGTGGTACGGAACCTTACGTGCGCGGCATAACATCCGTACAAAGCCGGGGCGGGTCGCTAGTCTTATATATAAAAATGAATCGCAAAATGTGTTGGTTAGAAGTAGAAGAAGAAGTCCAGAGAAGGTTTGTACGTAGAGAAAATAAAAAAATAAAATTTGAAAAAGTGTAAAGTCAACATTTTTATACAAACAATTTGTATTAATACTTAAAAGCCAATTTGAACCTTTGGCAAGACAAAAAAGTGACGTTAGTTCTGTCAAACAAATTTAATGTCATCATATATGTCATTTCAAGTAGGAACAAAAAACTGCCACTTTACAAATCTTTTTGACAGGACGAAGTCTGTCGGGTCCGCTAGTTTTATGTATTTTAGACATATAACAAGTAGCCGACTATCGGTATTAGTATTTATATATTTATCATAAGCACACTCGTCGCTTGCAACAAGGACACTTATATTAAATCGTGGGCTACCATGCAAAACAAATTAACGCAAAAACCAGTCGCCGTCGTAACTCTTGGTAAGTTACGACGTTAACTCGGCGTCGCACGAACCAGAAGATAGATATTTAAATTAAAAGAATTGTGCGTTTATCTGCGCGGAAACGGAGTCTGATGTGTCTGCGTCCCCTGCGCCTACGCATTCGATTTACGACTCGCAACATCGACATACGAAACTTCTTATGGCTGCCAGAATTCACGCTAACCTTGAGACCTCGCTAACTTGCAATAACGGCGATTATTATAGAGCAAACGTAAATTATGATGTATGTCAAAAATTCCCTCGTGTAAATAATATTTATTTATTTATTTTGTTATATACATAATTATTAAACTGAAAGTGTGGCGTTAACTATGTGTATAGTACATAGTCAAAAGATCTTTTTTTAATAAGTTTTAAGCGATCATCGCAATATTAGAGTTTTTCTTAGAAAAGTAATATTCGCGCGTTAAGTAACAGTTCCTTTACAATATATGTAGTTCAAATAATAATATACTGAAAGTGTAGCAAATAAAATCCACCGTTAATTGTATGTGTGTACATTTTATTACACATAAGGCTTTATTATAAAAAAAATTTGAGTATATATATTCTTTTTACTACACATATTATGATAAAACAACAAAGTCAAGTAAGTCGAAAATATAGAATTTTGACTTAGAAAATAAGTATACTTATCAAATTATAAATTTAATCAGGAACACAGCAAATAAAGACGTTTGTTTTGTGAGAAACGCATTGAATAACCTACTTCGCTTCGAAATTTGTTCCAAGTACATTATACAAGCTCTGACATAACGGGTTCGAACAAAACTTCGGTCCATTTCTGAAAATCATTGCAATGCAATGTACTCGGTCGTATTCGAATGTCACCAGACTCACCAGCGGTATCCAGCCATCTTTGATCACCCGCAAACAGGTCAACGCCCGATCGGTTTTTGCGCCCCAAAGCCAGTAATTCAGAATTGGGCGAAGATTTATTGTCACTGTACAGCCTCCTTCAATAAACAAGTATTTGCTTGCTCGCTAAGAAACTTACGCAATTTATAGAATGGAGTCGTTTTGATTGAAATTATCGTGTACTAGCAAGAGTTCGTAGTCTAATCATTATAATTTTTCGATTAAGATATTGGCACTTAAATACACAATATCTTTTAAATCGACTTTAAAACGAGAAAGTTTTCAAAGACATATCTTTATTTTATTTCTAATAAATAATCTAAAATTAAAATTTTGGTGAATCTAAATTGTACTCTTTTTCCCTTTACACAAAATTAAAAATCCTTCAAAAACGTAAGTTCCCTTTAAAAAGTAAGAAAACAATAAAAGAAACTCAATTTTAAAGCACCGCTGTTTTGATTTATCAATCTAGTTATTTACTTAATTTATATTTATTTTATTATTTATCTGTGTATATTATGTATTATACTGCACTTGTGTATTTCGCTACATTATATTGTAAGTTATTAATCTATAGCCCATCTGTTTGTCTGTTTGTTTCGGATAATCTCTGAAATGGCTAGACCGATTTTGACGGAAAGTTTATTGACAGGTAACTGATGTAATAAGGCTACGTTTACCCACGCTGCTTACGCGTGAAATTTAAAAAAAATGTTAATTTATTTATTTCGTAGTATTTATTTAAAAGTAGCCTAAGTTACTTCTTATTACATCAGCTACCAGCCAATAAAAGTCCTGTCAAAATCGCTCTAGCCATTTCAGATATTTTCAGGAACAAATAGACAGACAGATGACACTCCAATTTTATTTATGTGTATAGATTTAAGTATTATTTTTTCACAGTAGCCTCTATTTTCAGTGTATTGAATCTGACAGGTTATTAATATCCTCAACATAGATTCCGGTTATCATCAACGACCTCCATAGTCGAGTAGTTAGTACCGGTTTCAAGGGCACCATCTCTGAGGTCCCGGGTTCCAGACCCGAGCATTTTTACCTTAGTCATGGTTGTTTATATATATTTCTATCAAAAATATTTGTATATGTATGTCCATTACCCCAGATTCCATTATTTTTAGGCATTGATTGCAGTCGTCTCTAGTACATATGACTCCTGGAGACCTATTTTTGAATTACGAATGCGACTTCGAAATCACCGATGTGACTAATAATCACTCTTACTCACACACTCACAATAATTCTTATTTTTGAATATCACTGATGTGACTACCTTAGTCACAGGTGTGATTTCATTTCGAGTGCCCTCACCCACTCGTAATCAAGTCATACTTGTGGAAATGTTATCTGTGTTTTGTTTGATTTTTCAGTCTATATATACAATATATATATATATATATGAATGTAGTATATATATATATATATATAATATATAATTACCGCAATGGTTAAGGTATATAATGGTTAAGTACCTATAGGCATCATGGTGATTATATATACGTATACGTTATTATTATATATATATATATATATATATTAACCATAATGGTTAAGCCGGCAATAACCGGCAGCGGCTACATTCTGCGTGGAACCGAACTCTTACATTTATGTGTGTACTTTATCTATGTTGGCAGCTCTGCGATCGACTTACAAAAATTGGATGTTTAGGAATTCGTGACCTCAAAGTCACCGCTGACTATTTAGTCAGCGGTGATTTCGAAATCGCATTCGTAATTCAAAAATAGGTCTCCTGTACACGTAACAAATCGTCGTAATAACCAGGACGCTTTGTCAACTTATAATATCAGATGTAAAAGAAAGTAGCCATTATATTCACTGACATATTCCTTAAGATCTAGATAAGCTTACCAAGATTTCCTGGCCCAAACTCAGCTCTCTAAGGCAGCGGTTGGAGAACCGGGGTAAATTAAAGGGGGTAAAATGAAACTTTTGTGAGGATTTAAAATGTTCTTTGATCGCTGCTCTAAGGCGACACTAGCCTTAGTTTGGACTAGGCTAATTGGTTTGAGTGTAAGAAATATTTATTTATTTATCTCATGCAGGAAATAAATTAGTACGTATATTATAATATCGAATCTCCGATAAATATGGCGGTTGGTACTCCATGCGCGCACGCCGATAACATCGGCGTTGCTAGCTGTACCACAACGACGAACAATTCAGTATTATATCGTTTCATTATGTTATCGCCATGATCAGGTTATATTGAAGAAGTTTACTTTCACTCGTGTTGCATATAAATATTATGATGCGTATTACGTAAATAGAATCTTTATCACGCACATAGTAAGGCTTAATATTGATTTGGAATGTAAAATAGTTGTGATAAGCGACTCACCTTGACAGACGCCATTTTTTTTAGGATTTAATAATATCGCCTATATATAGCATTTTTAATAATACACTATCGCCATGCATTTTAAAATCTTCTAATTAAGACAATTTTAAGTCTATATTGCAGACAAAAGGTTTGTTCAATAGGAAAATTGTGAATTAGAAGAGAGCTTGTATAATTTCAAAGCGATACATGCATGGTACGACTTTTATTATAAAATAAATGTTTAATTATGATTCAGGATTATTTTTTTGTTTTATCGCCGTCTTCATAAAACTATGCACCTCCCTAAATAATGGAATATAGCAAAAAGATAACACTTGTAATAAAAGAGAAGAAAATAACTTTAAGAAACGAATCTTAGACTGGTTTGGTCTATTCGCACGCGTTTATGTCTTTTGTACGCTTGAATGATTTTGTAAGGGTGAAAAGTCGATAGCATTGTCAATACTTAAACGAACATTTTTTATTACTAAATTATAACTAATAAATTTAATACTGGCCTATTTACGAGATTACTCAATAGATAAAATATTCATCACATTGTTGCATTTATTTTATTTAAACTTTTCTTACTATTTTTACAAGGGCGTACTCTTCCAGTCAACCTAAAAGTTATTTAGTCAAAAATGTTTTTAATTTAGATAATTGTAAGATATTTTGCTTTTTTCTAAAAAAAAAGTAACTGAAATTTACCCTTATAAAGACTTGGTTAAAGACTTGAATTACAATTTAATCTTCTTAGAAATATTTCTCTTACCTCTAAATAGAATCCAATAGGATGAACAGGTAACACAAACAAACAGATTATATCATTGTACGCTGGGGCTGGTGCGCCGCGCACTTATCACACACTGTGACGACTCCAAACAATGCACACACCATCTACACTGAATAATTGCCTTGCACTCACCAAAGTATCTCAAGCACTGAAAAATACACTATAACTTACTCATAAAAAAGATCTTAATAGTTCACTTCACTTCGAACGTTTAAAACTCGAAACAAATTTAAATTTTCGTCAAATTCGCGGTAAAAGCGACGTCTTTCATACGCAGATTCACGTAGACTGACGTGCGGCGGCGCCAGTGCCGCGCGCGCAGCTCTAGCGTTTCCGTCTTGCTCGCACGCCGCTGTTTGATATATACCTGAAAGAGATAGACAGATGTTTAATAGATGCCATTTGTGAGCGAAAGCTTCAATGATACGAAATGTGTGGTGGCAGAAGGATGAAAATCAAGAGGTTGCCTTTATTAATATTTCGACGAAAAAATTTCTCTGAATGTTTGAATCATTAAAAACTAGCTACCCGCCCCGGCTTCGCACGAGTGCAATGCAATTATATAAATATACCTACTACAAAATGTCCTTATATACAACGTTCAATACTTTAGTACATTATTTTGGTCTATCTCGTAGGGTTCAGCCAGTGTTTTTGCAATATAAGCGCAAAAAAACGTGCTTACCTATTTACGACATCACAACAGAAACCTCTAAATTTATCAGTGTTTCTCTACTATATTATGCATATATTATACAAATAAACCTTTCTTAAGAATCACTCTATCTATTAAATATATAGCGGCTTCGTTTTATACTATGTAGTGATATATCATTTCGGACTTTTCTATCATATTATATTGAACGAATAAATATAATTTAAGTTGCTTTTTAGTATATGTACTTAGTACAATATATTGGACAATTTTACAACAATTGTACAACAAAGAATTATTAGTATGCCTTATTAGCCTGCAACATATGTATTATCACATCTCTTAAAGTGTTAGCTGTGTATATTTATATCTACAGTTTAATATGTTAGTATACACTATTTAATTTAATTAACATTAAAATTAACTAATTACTAAACAATCAAACAATTATAAAGTCACTAGTTGTCACTCATATTTAGAAAATTTACATTTAGAAATTATTGAATGATAAAAGCGGTTCCGAAATCAGTTTTATTTTCATCTTAATAAAATTAACATCAAATCAATCAACAAAACAAAAATCGATCACTTATATTAAATAAGTATATATATGGTCATTTCATGATCTTCATATTATATTTTTCTAAATCACCTACTATAATTAATTAAAAAAATAGTACCTTTCTATTAATAGATAGAAGACACTATTCATTTATTTATTTACGAGAGTATACACTTTACAATAAAAATTAATATTTACAGCACTTTTCATTCTAATAGTAATAATTTAAAGTTTGTGTTTTAACAGTTAGCTTATAATAGATTTTGAAATGTGACGTCACGATAATTAAAGCCCCTCCCATCCCCTTGTCACACAATGTCACACTTCGTCAAACCCCTCCCTCCCCTTTACCCTGTGACGTAATTTATGGATGGCCCCATATGTGTTATTTTAGTTCAATGTTCCAATACATTTAATACTTAATATATCTATATATCTATCTTAATACTAAGTATACTTAGAATATCTATATAGTATAAGTTGATATATCATCTTAAAAGTTCACCAAAATTGTCACTCTGCCTCGTACTATTTATTAGCGGCTAATGAGAAAAAGGTGATTCGTAATTTTTTTGAGGCTGGCACGAGGCTTGAGCCAACGAGATGGGGACATTAGGCGCCTTTAATACAAACGAGTAGGCAATTTAGCGTTCGTCGTTAGGCCGGTGGTAACCAGTTCTGTCATTTGTACACATCATACCTTCGTAGCGTACTCATATCAATAAATGTCTCCGTGACGAAAGAATACAATATGTAATTTAAGTTTTCACTTAATTGTGAAATAAAACGTTGATTGTTAGATCTAATAGTTAACTTGGAAATTAACTATTTGACACGTTATTATCTCATCTCTACTAATATTATATACGTGAAAATTTGTAAGAATGTACGTTACCCTTTACGTAAAAATTACTAAATAGATTTTAATAAAACTTAACAATAATTACAGCTTATATATCAAAGTAACACATAGGCTACAATTTTTAAACATACATCTGTGCTACTCGAAATATTAATAATACATGTATATAAGATATTTGAAAATACTAATTCTGCGCAGATGAAGTTAAAAAATGAACTCCACAATATTTCCTAAACGAAGTAGGAAGTGGAGTCAAATAGTGGAGTCTAATTGTGAAATCGTGTTTTATAATAGCCATGGTAAAACTCACAAGGTGCCGCCGCCGCTTATGGAAACCCATGGTCTGGTGGGTTCGTGATTAGAGTTTGATTCGCGCAATCAGCTCCTATATTAGGCTCGCCACGCCGTCCAATAAATCAGAGGTTATTTGGACCCAGTGTTTAGTTTCACGACATTTTCTTTTATTATCTTGCAAAAACTGTGATAGGTGTTCCGTACTAGGTTAGGGAACATTTACCAGGGCCTCACAGTGTAACAGTCCGGTCATTCGCATCACGTTAGAATGAAATGTATCGAAACGATTCTGTGATGTGAAATAATATTATTATTATATTATAATAATAATCTTTATTTACTCACACACTAGCTGACCCGTGCCCACTTTCGTTGGGCATAATATTAATAATCCCCGAAGCGAGCACGAACGCGATCCGAATTAAACCCGAAGCCATCGCGCGCCGTCCGCTGCCTGTTTTTTTCTCCGATTCACTTTGCAAAACGGACTACCACGTAAAAACCTTTTTATTTTTCGGTTTTTTATATAACCTATGACACTCAGCAATAACGTGGCCTTCTATTGCTGAAAGAATTTTTACAATCGGTTCAGTAGATCCTGAGATTACCCCTTACAATTTAACAAATATACAAACACACAAACTTTACTTCTTTATAATATTAGTATGTGTATTACAACAAGGAGGCTATATAATAATAATTTTAACAACTTAACCTTAATGTGAGAGTCTGAAGTCTGAAAAGACGAGTGACGTTTTAGTTTCACAAAAGGAATTTTTAAAAATTCTGTTCATCTGTGCAACACGTTACGTAAATAATATTCAGAACGAAACACTTACATATTTTTATAAAACAATTTTTTTGCAAGTAATTTTGAAACATATTTCGTTTAATGTCACGTCAAAAACGGCATTTCCTTTAACTAATTTGCAGGTCGTGTCTCGTTCGGACTAAATTTGCTCACGTAATAGCCATAATTTATAACAAGTGTTCAAATTATGTATTACTGTCTGAAAACGGTCGTACGACTTTTGCCTTCACCTTTTGCCTTAATTTGTGTTGTATTTATTGAGATTTAATTTTTTGTAAGGCTTTATCTTCCGTATCGTATCGTAGTACCATCTCTTCATCATAACCATTTGTGAATCAACATTTTTATTTAGTTATCGCAACCCAAACCAAAAATACTTTTTCGAAAAAGAAAGCGCGTAGAACATATAATAGTAGGTTCTAAGCTGTTCTCTTTACAATAATCATATTTAAGTTCACTGAACTAAAGAGAGTTTCAATAGCTAGCTGAGAGCGAAAACTAGTAATCATTATTTGAAAGAAAGGAGAAGTAATGAGGAATGTAAACAAACGTGAAGCATCAAAAAAGCTCGCCCGTTCTTTCATGAAAATACAATCTGAAAAGTCATAAATTCTGTAGCCTAAATCCTGATGTTGTACCCTAAACAAACTCCTATTCACCATATGTGACGGACAGCCCATTATGCAGAAGATGCACAGAAGCAGGGGAACTCTTGGAAAGCAGAAGTGTGAATGGTCTACGAGGAAAATTTCGAGAAGAAGAAGAACGCAGAGTCTGCTGATATTCTGGAAAGACTTGGAATAGTTGGAGTAAAAGAGAAATCAACCTAATAGAAGCAAAATAAAACGCAAAATAGACCAATCATGAGGCTAAAAAGTCCAAGTCCAGCCTGACAAATTTATTGATTAGAATATTTTTTACCATTTAAAAATATTAATTTACACTGCTTATAAACCGCTAAAATTTGACGACTGATTCGAAAAGCTAAAAGATATTGACTCAAATAATTAAATATAAAATTTGTGGCACTACAGTATACCTACGCACTTATCTACCTATTTGCGCGATCTGCAGAAAATACCAACACCGCAAATTGCCAACGGCCGAACGCCGCTAAATGACCACTTGTCGTGCGATCAGAATATAACTTACTTTTCAAATTAACACATGATTTATTATAACGCGTTAATTGTGCACGCGTCTGGTAAGTTCTTATTTAACAGATTAATGATGGAAAAACGTATCTTTGTTGAGATTGGATCATTTGTGTCCGAATCAGTACAAAGATTCGTATCATTAAAGTGCTTCATTTGCGTCATTTGTATCACTGACTCTAAGTCAAACGTGTAAGCGTCGCGTATCGAATGAAACCGAGATGCAATTGAGCGACATGATCCGAAGCGCTCCGACTCTGAACTATTTACTTATCTCAATCTGATTTGAGCAATTTATATCTCATAAAAGTATGTCAATATAGAAATTTCAGTTTAATTATTAATTTATATTGTTTTTAGATTTCTAAAAAATGAGTAATTATTATTTACGTAATTCTAATAATACGAACACATTTCTAGCATTCTCACATTAAATGTAACATTTTTTTATATAGAAAGTATACCTATAAACGTACAAATAACAAAGTTATTTTAAAATTTGTTTATACGCTCATACAAATTAGGCGAGTTTACTGAGTTATGACGTCACGATTGCAGTGTTTTTAGTATGGAGCGTTTTTGAGCGACCCGCGACAGCGCCGCAAACATGTCGACGTATCTTCAAAAGTACCTAATAGGTGCAGGTGTGCTGTTGGTTCTACAATATTTCTCACTTAAAAGAGTACTCTTATTATATATAGAATTTAAAAAATTGTCGTCTACCCAATTGAGCGAACGAGATTTGAATCAGTGAATCACTTAGAATAAACGACTCACTGAGTCGTTTCTGTAAAGATTGACACATCTCTATAAGAAATGCTGCAGACAAAATTATTAGTATATTCGCTGTATTTAAGCATATCCCTCTAAATGAGTTTTAGCCAATCACAACAGAGATAATTAATGAGTTCTAAACAAAATATATTTTATTTTGATGTTAAAGTTAACGATCTTAAGGTTCACTTTAATAATAGTATACCTTCTAGCTTTAAACTGCTTAGTGACCTCTTTTTGGATGACATTAATTAAATCTACATTGCCTTTTTACTTCAGCAGAGTGATTCAGTAACTATCAGCGCCGAGCACGTCGCTATGACAGCGCTGTAGCGCACTTTTGTTATATAGAAAAACTTGCTTCAGCGCTGGCGCAAACGAGCTCGGCGCTGTAAATATTAGTGAACTCCCGCATTTCGCATACCTTTCCAAGGCCGTCTGCTAACTTACCTCTACCGTACCTATTTCTGTCTCAAAACCGCAATTTTCGTATAGCTGCGTTCCGCTTTGAAGGGTAAGATTGGCCGTGCAATGGATGCAATTGCTTTATTTAAACAATCTTATCTATAAAAGAGGCACGCGCCCAGGGTAAGAAGAACACAGGGGAGTTTTAGTGGGTAGGCCTAGCACTCTTGCTAGGAGAGCCTAGCCAACGGACGGGTACAGTGCGATTCATGCACTTTCAGTCTAAAAATAAAGTAAGCCCCAAAGGCAAAAAGTGGTCGAATTATATGAAAAGATCTCACAATCACTCTTTTTTAGGGTTCCGTACCTCCAAAGGTAAAATTGGAACCTTATAAGATCACTTTGTTGTCTGTCCGTCCATGCGTCTGTCAAGACACTTTTTCTCAGAAACGCGTCGAGATATCAAGCTGAAATTACTATCAGATACTCAAGTCTACTGCCTCTCAAAGCACTGAAAAAATCAAATTTCTAAATCAACGCAATAAAAAGATATGGCCGTGTATGTTCCATTTATATTGCATATTTTGACATTTGCAAGGGAATCAAAACTTATAGGGTACTTTCCGTTGACCTAGAATCATGACATTTGGCAAGAAGCAATGTCATGTAGTACAAATAAAGGAAAAGTTCCGAAAACCGTAAATTTGTAGTATTTCTGGAAAACCTCACGAAGAGCATAAAACGTGGTCAGGTCCCATACGTGCCGCCTTATCAACGGACGATTACTGAGTGATTTCAAGCAAATTCCCTCGAAAAAAAAAACCAATGCAGATGTGTGCTTGGTAGTCTAGCGGATAAATACCGTCAATTAAATAAACCGCTTGTGTATGCACGGCAACGCGCGGGCTTGCGCAGACGCAACCGCGTCCATTGTCGCACACAATGGCCTCTTTCAAGCCCAACATGCTTTATGGCGATGCACTCCACGAGAGATTTGTAACAAAATTTCCTGTTTTAAGCTGGGGCTATAACTGTCATGGTCTTTGATACATATGTATGCAATAATCGACCATAACTAAGCAGTCATTATTGTCATTTATTGCATAAATATGTAATTATTGTTTGCAATTGTTGATTTGATGAATAATATTGCACAGAGGTGCTCATTGAATATTAATTTAGATAAGATTTTTTCTAAATTAGATTGTATAGTAAAACTACTAAGGTGCATATTTATGTACGAAAAACTATTCATTGAACAAAATAAAAATACTAATAGGCACAGATGAAAATAATTCAGGTCAAAGGCGGGACCTATCTCTCAGAGAGATGTTTTGCAGCTAACACTAGATGTTACATGAAAATTACGTTTAGCGGGTACACAGGAATTAAATTTATATATAAATAAATAAAATAAAAATATTATTAATTTAAAACTGTTTTTAAAATATAAGAGCGCCATATTTATTATTATTAATTAATAATAAATTTATTAATAATTATTAATAATAATAAATATTTCTTACACTCACACCAATTAGCCTAGCCCAAAGTATGCTTTGTAAGGCTTGTGTTATGGGTTCTAGGATAACGGACAGACATATATTATACATATATAAATATTTTTAATAGGTACAAATACTCGCATTCATCACACAATCATTTACCCCCACCAGAATTCGAACCCGGGATCTAAGCGATGGCGGCACCTTTATACCGGTGTTTTAATAACTCGACTACGAAGGTCATCGAAATATAATATAAAATAGACATGATATATATATATATATATATATATATATATATATATATATATATATATATATATATATATATAATTAAATGCAATGTAAAGGAACACTACCTATGTACTTTCTAGTTTGTCTATTATACTGTCACATTATACTACAAATATGTAATATAGGTGTGTTTATTTATATGTATATATATACATATATATAAACACACATTGCATTTAAAAGAAGCAATGGATTGACAATTTGCAATATTCGCAGCTCACTCATTCCACAATCTAGCGGCACGAACGGTAAAGGGAATAGAATTTGGAAGAAGGTACATTGCAACACGAATTCAAACCCCGCGGGTTCAAACCCGGTACCTCCTTATCACACGAGCAGCCCAGACACTCAATCAAATTGTTTATTTATAAACATAGGTAGTACGAGTATACAGGTGGTACAAACAATTTTATAGCATCACTATGCACGGCCATTACAAATAAATCTTTAGAAGTCGCGAAATTTAATATATTATAAAAAGTATTATTTATTAATATATCATTCAATCATACATTGTACAAAACTAAATAATGTATTTGTCAATTTTAGTTTAGATGTCAAATCAATATTAAGGAATCATTAGTATTTTTATAAAGAACAATACTAATAAATAAATAACTCATCCAAAAGAATATTGACATAATTACCAAAAAGTCGAAAATGAGTTTTTGATACCATAACTTCGTGTTTTGCACGTTTTATCTGTGGTAAAAACGACAGAATTTTTGTTCCATTAGTTTCCGACAGAGAGAGTCACTGTCGTTTATTATTTACATAGAACTGTTGAATAACAGTTTAATTTTATTTTCTTATGTTAAGATTTTCATAAAAAAAAATTAGTTAAGCTTTTGAAAAAGTTTACGTTTCAAGTTCATAAAATGTATTATAAAAATTAAGAATTATGTAGTTTAAATTCATGATTTATTCCCATATCCAAACCTGGTATAATGTCATAATTGTAATATTTAAATTACAAAATGTCATAAATGTACGTCCGGTTTGTTTCATTTGGTATTTTTTAATAATTATCTTGAGGTTTCTCGCAATCTTTTTATGTAATATTATTGTTAATAAAGTAATACAACATAACTATTAAAATATATCGATAGAATGATTGGAAATACACAATATTTTCGATGTCAAACTTTAAAACGCTCTCCTGAAAAATCGCAAAATCGTAATTATGTCAATATTCTTTTGCATGAGCGATTTGTATAATAACAAAAAATAATACGTGATCAGCTGAGAAGGACAAAGCCAGTAAGTACCTTGACTTGGCATACGAGGTAACCGCCATGTGGGATCTTGATTCGACGATCATTGTTCCGATAGTTGTGGCTGCGAATGGCTTTATAGCGAAGAGTTTCGATCAACATCTTAAGAGGCTCTCGCTTGACGGATGGATCAAGGGCCGGATACAAGAAGCAGTGATCCTCGACACGGCACGTATTGTCCGGAGATTTCTCCGTCTGCAGCCCTAACCACCGCTTTGCTTGGGCCTTGCCTCGCTGTCGGCGGCATACTAGGTTTAAGTTTTTTCCAGAATTTATGTTTATCTATTTAGTATAAATAAACATAAAATATTATAAAGAAGTACAGTTTGTGTGTTTGTATATTTGCTAAATTGTAAGGGGTAATCTCGGGATCTACTGAACCGATTTTAAAAATTCTTTCACCAATAGAAAGCCACATTATTGCTGAGTGTCATAGGTTATATAAGAAACCGAAAAATAAAAAGGCTTTTACGTGGTTATCTGTTTTGCAAAGAGAATCGGACAAAAAACGGGCAGCGGACAGCACGCGATGGTTTCGAATTTGATTCGGTTCGCGTTCGTGCTCGCTTCGGGGATTATTAATATTATGCCCAACGAAGTAGGCACGGGTCAGCTAGTTGTCTATAAACAGACAAGGCTCTTTACAAACCCTTCAAACCCAAACTCAAATCCATATAATAAAAAAACAGTGTCCGTTGCCAACGTGTAATAAGATGTAAAGTCACACTATCTAGTTGTATATATCTACATTGTAATAAACTTAAATTTAAAATTAATAATTAAATATACGAATAATATATATAATAAGGTGATGCGGTTCGTACAGTTAATAATAATAAATCATTTTATTTGCCAGAATATGGTTACAAAGATCTTACAAATAGTGTTTAATCAACATATTCTACTGAATATATCAGTGTGCAAAAAAGTAAGATACGAGTACAATAACCTTTATAAATCAAAATAAGGAAGCACACTTTTTCGCAGTTTAAACAATCATTCATCGCATATAGTATTATATTTAAATTAAATTATAATGATGTCAACTGAATAGCAAATATTAAAAAAATTACAATGTTAATAATGGCCATGGAAAACTAAGAATAAATTATAACGTCAACTAAGAACTAGAAATGATAACTATAATGTCTAAGGAAAGAAAAAATGGTATTATAAAATATGTCAAATGTAATCAATCAAAAATTTATCAATTGTATAATACATTTTGTCCAACAAAAAATTTCAAACAGTTTCATTATGTGATCCAAAAACAGTACATGCTCTTAAGAGAACACGAAAATTCAAGCATGTAGGCCTTCAAATTTTGCTATGATTTTTAATTAATTTACCTAAGTCAACTACCAAAGTTTTAATTATACTATTCCCATGTCGCATCGAGTCATTGTTCTCGATAATGTATAGTCGTGCTGTCATATCATGTCGATAGCACGACGTGACCGAGAGCCTGGGGCGTAAAAAACACGACATGATAAACGCGGACGTGACAAGCATACGTGTCAGCAGTTTGCGCTTACCGGAACGGGATAAGTGTTCTCTCCTTATGGCAATATGAAGTTTCTTGTGTTGAAAGCTGAAGAGGTTTTATTGAAATGGAATATATACAACGGTAAAGGACAAACAAGCGAACTACCAACCTGACGGTAAGTGGTTGCAGTTGCCTGTGGTAGGAAATAAAATTTGGACGATTCAAAAGAGCTTTTTATAAAGTCTTATTTGAATAAAATTAATTTTGATTTTGATTCTGTAGTACATGTGGTTTTTGTGAGATTCGCAGCAAAACAAGAACGTTGCTAATTTGTGACATGAGAAATAAACTCACTAGTGTTTGTGAACGCAATCTAACTCTTACATCTGTGAACGCAGCCCGGGTTGATTCACTGTCCCGCTCATATACCTATATATTTTTTTCTTTCTCACTGTTTTTCTTGTATCATGTTTAATTGTCTTATGGAAATACATTTATATTTTACAAAATAAACTTCTTTATTGCAAATTGCACCACAAATATCCTTTAAGTTACTAATAATAATAAATCAATTTATTTGTCTTAACAAACTTACATTATTTTTGATTTTAACATTGTGATTTTATCATTCTCGTATAGACAAAATGGTTTACAACTCAGTAGTTGCCGACTAGCGACAACCTCTGCTATTCTGTCGCAACCTTTTACAATTTATTGTTAAAAGCAGTGTTAGAGGTACAAAACCAAATATTACCAAAAAGGAAAAATAAAAACTGAGTAAATACTAATAATAAAAAATAAAATAGGCACTCCATCAGTCCATCCATGCTATATTACGATTACCAGGGATTGCGGCATAAGTAGCCATTCACGACATTTCTTTCGAAAAGACTGTAGCGAAAATGAATCCATTCGAATGGGTGGTGGCAAGTTATTCCATATTTTGGCAGCAGCATACTTAAAGGAACTTTTATGATGGGAAGGGACAATTGGCGACCTCTATCTCTGAGCATTGATGGACAAGACGTAACTGTTAATTTATTGCGCAAATATAATGGTGTCCCCATTCGCAGCAATTCGTGCAAGAAACATGCATACTTTAGTGACACATTATTTGACATATTTAATATTTTTCTGTTCACCAAATGAGGCGTGATTCTGTCCCTTCTAGGTATTTGAAAGCAGAAACGAATGCAAGCGTTTTGGACTCTCTGTATACTTTTAATGGTTCTCTTGTAGATACAAGGAGTGAATACCAAATCACAATAATTCAGCTGAGATAAGACCAAAGAGTTACACAAAAAAAGGCGAACATTATGTGTTAGAAATTGCCTTATCTTATAGATTACACTAAGCGTGCCAAAGCATCTGCCGACTTTGTTCAAATTTTAATTGTTCGTCCAATACGAGTCCAGGATTTGTCACACAATCCTCGCATGGGACAGGAATATAACGTATCAGTATCGGTGGTTTACATTGGTTAATTAACCGAAACTGTGACTTAGTCCCCAGTGTGATCGTAACGCTTTTAGTTGGATTAAGTACAAGACCATGATTATCTGACCAATCGGCAATAGCTTCGAGATCAGCATTTAAATTAATTACCGCGACTGAAACCTCATTGATTGTAGGCGAAGTGTGGACATAGAGCTGACTATCATCAGCGTATACCTAATACCTAGTACTTCACTACTTACTCTTTATACTCTTCAAGCGAACACGGATGACCAATTAACACGTCAATGCAAAATCACTGTTTTTGCAACATATTTAGTTGTAATGGAGATATATAGTTATTAACATATAATTACTTTTTTTTACCTGTGCTGAAGCCGCAGATGGCTATAGTCAGCTTCACCGTGAGTATATTTGTGGAAGGCGCACGAACAGAAGCTTCAGCGTCTTGCCTGCTACCGACCCCGGCGCCGTTCCGGGGTCGGTACAAAATAGTCGACGCAAAATCAGCGCGCCGTCTAGTGGCTCGGATGCTCAAGATCGCCGTGTAGTGGAGGGGATATATAATTACTTGGACGGATATAAAAAAAGATAGTTGAAGGGCCGGCAACGTGCGAGTTACACCCCTGGTGTTGCAAGATTCTATAGGCTACGGTAACCGCTTACCATCATATGTGAACCTGTTTGATATAATGATGGAAAAAACGTGTATTTGCTGAGATTGGATCATTTGT
Source organism: Scirpophaga incertulas (assembly GCA_036419045.1). Classification (NCBI taxonomy): domain Eukaryota; kingdom Metazoa; phylum Arthropoda; class Insecta; order Lepidoptera; family Crambidae; genus Scirpophaga; species Scirpophaga incertulas. The sequence goes on along the minus strand of CM071640.1, from coordinate 3,816,470 downwards.
ATCCGATCAGTAGAAGGATTCGAATCAGTAAAGTGCTTCATTTGCATCATTTGCATCAGTGACCCTGTACCGATTAAATCGGTTCAGAGTCACTGATACAAATATTCTGATATATGATACAAATACATTAGTATAAATATTAATATTGATTCATTTGTATCAGTGAAACCGAGATGCAATTGAGCGACGTGATCCGAGGCGCTCCGACTCTGAACTATTTATTTATCTCCATCGTGCGAGCGCCGGGTGCCGATTGAAACCGAGATGCAATTGAGCGAATGATTCATTTGAAGCGCTGTTAGAGATGTGAATCAGTGTATCACTTGGAAGAAACGACTCACTGAGTCGTTTCTGTAAAGATTGAAACATTTCTAGTTTGACACCATCGTGGTATAAGAAAAGTAACATCCGCTGCGGTAGTTTTATATAGACGATCGAAGAATTTGACGTTCGATTTCGCTGGGCATTTCTGGATTAATAAGAAACCCTTTGATTCTGTGGAGACCCGAGTCGTGCTTCGATCTCTGCAAAGATACCGCATAGACTATCAATATATCTAAGTATTGTTATCTATACACCGAAATGTCACCAAGGCTGTCAGTTCAGGATCAGAACTCGAGACAGATACGGCTCCAGCGATGTGTGAGACAAGGCGATGTTATATCTTTGAAACTACTAACTTCTGTGAGAGATGTGATCAGTGACGATCAAAGGTGATGTGACTTAACACGTCATCTATTAACTAGTAGCGACCCGCCCAGACCCAATCCCGAAATCCACGCGGGCGAAGCCGCGGGCAGAAAGCTAGTTATAAATAATTTTACGCCACTTTGGCGTAAAAATGTGTATGTAAAAATGTTATGTTATTATACATATAAACAATGTCCCCTTCAATCACTCTATCTATTAAAAATTCGTTGTGTAGTTTTAAAGATCTAAGCACACATATAGGGTCAGAGAAAGCGACTTTATTTTATACTATGTAGTGATTAAAATTGTAAGCGAAGAAATCTTTTCTGTATCTAATCTAATATTTTCTTTTGTCTACACTAGAAATCTAACTAATAACACATAAATTCACCTTGAGTCACAGTTAATAGTTTAGGAGTAAATCGTACGAAAACCGTCTGTGAACTAGCGGCGTAACGCTCGTTTTGCTTTGACTTGCTACTTGGAATTCACGCGAGCATTAATTTTAAAACCATAAAATAATTATAAACGATATTTTAGACGCGGATGAAGTCGTCAAGCCCGCTTGATTATATCTCTCACAATTATGCAGGTAATTAACGCTTAAATAAATGCGAGGGACCGCCCGCTGGCACGCCCATAAAATTGGCGATATTGTGAAATCTCAGTTGATTTTTGTTAGTCCGCCGTGGCTTTGTTTAGTGAATTACTTCCTTATATGACTATTTACTCAACATGTAGGTGTTTTATACCAGTAACTGAAGAACTGCTTCTGTAATTTTTTGAGTCTCTTTTTAGGTTTCCGTAGCTAAATGGCAAAATACGGAACCTTTATGGACCGAGCCACTTTTTCCGAAACTACGAGTTATACTGTTGAAACTTGGTAAGTAGATTTTCACACAATAAATAAATTAAAAAAAAAACAATAACTTTGATATCCATAAGTGTGGCGTATCTATGGATAGGTCTTCAAAATGATATTGAAGTTCCTATATAATTTTGTTCTAAAGTGAATAGTTTACGCGAGTTTGTTCTTCTCGAGAATGTTCTCGCATTTTTCGAACAAGTATAGAGTTGATTTTTTTAGAAGGTTTTTCTTCCTTAAAATATGTTATGACGTCAACAAGTGTCTTCCTTAAAATAAAACAATCCTAAGGATTGTGATGATTTTAAATTTTAATTTAAATTCTGTCGTTAAGCGTAACAGTAGTGCAAGCCTGGATGAATTTATTGAATTTTACCAAAGGATTTTATTTATTTCCTTTTCTATCTAGATATCTATACTACATATATAGTAAATAGTTGCAGACCGTATTTTATTAAATACAACATACTTACTTTACACAGCCTGTATATTTTGGAAATGTGTAAGTTTGTACGGAAATATAAACAATTTTACACAAAGCGTGAAGACATACATTGTAAATACTCATTGCGATATAAAAATTAATTGATGGTGCCAACTTCACGAATGAAAATGAGTTCCTCGAGTACCCTCAGCTCTTCTATAATAAATTGGCTAATATATTAATAAAAGAAACTAGTGATACAATATTTATAAATAAATTGAAAAATTCCTTAATTAGTAAGTGCTATTACAGTATTAATGAATATTTTAACGATTATACATACTTTAATTATTTAAAATAATAATGTTTATTAATTTAAAATATAATACTATATTTCAAAAATATTAATACTCAATGAAAACTGAATGTAATTGTAATAATAAATTGTAATATTAGTTTAATTATATTAATTTTAATATGAATTTAATTAATTTAACTGTAATTTTACTTTATGTGAATAATATTATATACTTCCTCTCTCTTAACCCTTATATTGCGTGCCCGACAGGGTCCATAACATTGGCCTTAAATTTGTATTTGTGTAACACCTATGTATTACATTATGGTTTGGCAATAAATAATAGAATATTGAATATTGAATAAATGGAGTGTCGTCTGTTTGTCTGTTTGTTCTGGCTAATCTCTGAAAAGGCTGGACCGACTTTGACGAAACTTTTATGGAAGGTAGCTGATATAATAAGGATTGATTTAAATTTATATTTTAGAAAAATAATGTAATGTTGCAATGTCCAAGTACTGTCCACGCGCATAACACTTAAAAATGCACAAACTTTTTTGCTAAATATATAAGTATCTTATTCTTTCTGCATTAATACCTCTTAGAAATTAAGAAAATGACTATCTTAGTTTTAATTATTGTGTAATATAGCTTATTGCGTTGATAGTTTCGATGTAACGTTACAGTAAAATCGGCCTTAAAGAACTCTTTAGCCTTATCCCTCCCTCTTCTTTCCTTTATAGAAACACACGTAAGGGTCTTCGGAGCCATCCGTAAACTACGTCCCCCATTCCACACCGCACTAAGAAATTCCAAGATTCCTTCTTCTGCCGCACTTCCCGCACTTGGAATTCTCTGCCTGCGTATGTGTTTCCTACATCCTACAACATGGGTTCCTTGAAAAGAGGCGTGAAAAGGCATCTTTTGGGCCGGCAGGGATAGGGAATCACCGATGTGACTAATAATCGGTGATTATTAGTCACATCGGTGATTTCTAAGTCGCATTCGTAATTCAAAAATAGGTCTCCAGGTCTATATTGATTGTTTTGATTTTAATCTATGTAGAAGAAGTCTGTTCATTGAAAATAACATTTAATTTCAACATCCGATTGTTGTTTTAAATAACTGCTAAAAGGTTACATTCTACCTCTCCAGCTAATATTTTCAATATTGTGCTCACGTTTTAATGCAATACCCATTTAACATACCACCTGTGTTGCCAGTGCATAAATAATGAGGTGTTACGACCACGCAATACAGTGTCCATTGTAAACTTGTCACACCTCGTATATTTATTTAGTGTTGCCCTATAAAATTATTTTCTAATCAATAATTTAATATCTTGTAATAAAAATATCCATTTTCATTTTAATGTATTTTAGGTATCCTAGAAGTTAACCAGGGAGATATTTTTTTTTATTATATTAAAAACATGAACATATGTATGTGTAGTAACGGATCGGATACCTTCAAGATTACACCTATATTGTCTGTTGTTCTATCACTATATAGTATAAAACTATTCTATTATTTACTATTATAAAGGCGAAAGTTTGTAAGTATGGATGTTTGTTACTGTTTCGCGTAAAAACTACTGAATGGATTTGAATGAAACTTTACCACAATATAGCTTATACATCAGAATAACACTTTCTAATGTGAGGTCGTAAAAAAAAACAAATTTTTTTCGCTTACATTGCAAACGCTGACTGAATCCTACAAGATAGATCAAAACAATTTACTACAGTATTGTACAACTTAAAAAGGTCTACAAAAAAGTCCGTGATGGTATATGTTTATCTCTTAGGAATAACCCACAAAAGGAAAAAGATCGTTAAATGTAGTTTATAGGAGCATACTGCAGTAGCTACCTATAGGCCTATGATTAGGGATCTGCAGTGCTTAGTTACCGTATTTCTTACTTATTACTAGACTAGACGGGACGAACCTGAAGTCCACGCGAACGAAGTCGCGGGCAAAAGCTAGTATAGTATAAAACAAAGTCACTTTCTCTGTCCTTATATCTCTATGTATGCTTAAATCTTTAAAACTACGTGACAGATTTTGATGCGGCTTTTTTAATAGAGTGATTGAAGAGGAAGGTTTATATGTGCAATAACATAACATACATACAATAATAACATAAGTACCCAACGTGTTTTGTTCAATTTGTTGCAATAATATCAATTTTTCAATTAATTACTACAGTTTTTTTTTAGTTTAGATAGATAGGTAGATAAAAACGTTTATTAAATTCTGCAAAATACACATAAATATCTAATAAAACAAATGGCAATAATCAAGAAAAAAAACAAAAGTACAATCAAACGCTATAAATATATGTATGCTGCAGAAAGCAAAAGGTCAAGGCTCAGCTAAATATTTGCCTAATTTAAGCAAATAACTGATTTTCAGCCATCACCTTTTTTGAGTGAGTAGAGTTTTGAAATGAGCAGATAAAATTATAATAATAGTAAAAAAAAACCGCATGAGGCTATAACTAGTTTTTTAAACTATAATTTATTATATACAATGGTGACAGTTTTTCTGTAGTGTATTTAGTCAGCATTGCACCCGTGCGAAGCCAGAGCGGGTCGCTAGGAAAAATATACAATACTAGCTGACCCGCGCCCACTTCGTTGGCATAATATTAAAAATCCCCGAAGCGAGCACGAAAGCGAACTGAATTAAACCCGAAGCCATCGCGTGCCGTCCGCTGATGATGATGATGATGATGACACTCAGCAATAATGTGGCTTTCTATTGGTGAAAAAATTTTTAAAATCGGTTCAGTAGATCCCGAGATTACCCCTTACAATTTACAAACACACAAACTTTACTTCTTTATAATATTAGTATAGACAATTATTTTTACGCCAAAATGGCGTAAAATTATTTATAATTCTGTACCGCTCTTAGTGCTTGAGGATCAGCGTTGCACAGCGCCTTCTCCTAAGGACTACTCCTTACTACAAACCAATTAGGACGAAGGGCCCTAAGCTTAGTTAGGTTTTTAGGTCACGCCGATCGAACTGCCTTCATAGAAGTGAATTTTTAACCTCTACTCTGTTGAGAGAAACATGCGGAGCGATGGGACTTGCACAACGTAAGAACTTTTTACCCCGGGAAAATATTGTTGGTTTAACGAGTATAAAGTTGTTTTAACGAGTAAAATCCCGGTATTTCATATATACATCGAGTTATTTAAAAAATATATCTTTCCTTTTAAAAAATTCGATATAACACGGGCGAAGCAGCCGGCGTAAAAATAGTATTTTTATAAAAAGGATAAAACATTTCTTGACATTGACATTTCTATCCGGCCAGGTATGCAAGCATGGATTCGATAAAAGCACCTATCCTTGTCACTCTGTACGACCATCTGTCAATTTAACCGATTTTTATCGATTCCGTCCATCTTAAATACATAATTATTGCGATCATCCTATCAGCTCAAATTTAAAGTCATTGCGGATTAAACGTGGCGGAGTCACGGGTGGTCCTGTCATTACCAGCGCGGGGCTATCGAGTTACGCTGGCCCAGCGAGAGCAAAGCTTTCACGAACTTACAAAGTACTGTGATCGAACTTAATTTTGAGAGACCCTTTTCCTGGCTTTTATGATGTTATAGATAAAATGGTACAGGTTTCTTTTATTTCTTGAGTTTCTTTTTATGGTTCCGTAGCCAAATGGCAAAATACGGAATTTTTATGGACCGAACGGACGTTGCTGGATTCGTCATGTCTGTCTGTCTGTACGTCCATCCGTATGTCAAAGCCATTTTTTACCAAAATTATAAGAACTATAGTGTTGAAACTTTGTAAGTAGATTTTCACACAAAAATATAAATAAAAAGCAATTAATTTTGAAGGATTTTTTTTCATCATATCCATACATGTGGCGTATTTATGGAAAGGCTTCAAAATGATATTGACTTTTCTAATATAATTTTATTTTAAAGTGAATAGTTTACGCGAGAGACAGTTCCAAAGTAGTGAAATAAATTGTTGATTGGATTAAGGACCAGATCGAGAAAGCAGTGTTTCTTGAGACGCCGCGTATTGTTCGGAGGTTCTTCTTTCTGTAGCCTTAACCATTAATAGTTTGCGCCCGCTGCCAATGACTGTTTTCTTAAATGTATAATAATAATAATAAATATTCTTATTTTCTGGTTTATTGATAAGATCATTTTTTTATAAAATCAAAATTAATATTAAAAATTTATTGTTCAAATACGATTTTTACAATCACTTCGGCGGGAGACCTTGTACTGGAAAGAACCAGCAAGAAAACCAGCAAGGGCTATTTTTTTACAAGCTTTTATATTAGCTTCACTTGTAACTATGTAAGAAAATCTTGGAATCTTAATTTGACCCACTTCCCGGTCTCCGATTGAGCTGAAATTTTGCATGCACGTGTAAGTCGGATGACAATGCATGGTTATGTGTGTGTCGTCATTCTAAATCCAATATGGCGGACTTTCCCAAGATGGCGGACCAATTATTTATAATGCACCCCTACAATTTGGGTATCAAATGAAATAATAAATAAATAAATAAATATTTGTTACACTTACACCAATTAGCCTAGCCCAAACTAAGCTCTATAAGGCTTGTGCAATGGGATCTAGGGTAACGGATAGACATACATATATTATACATATATAAATAACTTTTATTGAAATATATATCAACAACCATGACTAAGGTACAAATGCTCGCATTCATCACACAAACATCTGCCCCCACCGGGATTCGAACCCGGGACCTCAGAGATGGCGACACCTTGAAACCGGTGTATTATCCACTCGACTATGGAGGTCGTCAATGAAAATGAAAGGTTTTGCTAAGCTTGGTTTTTTAGTCGGAAAATAAATTGAAAGATTTTTTTTAAATACAAGCTTTTATTAAATGCGCTAAAATGAAAAATTAAACTTTTACATATAAAAGCTTGTCGTTAAAAGTATTCTATAAGTAAATCTCGCGACAAGCTTTTATATGTAAAACTTTATTCTGTTCTTTTTAGCACATTTAATAAAAGCTTGTATTAAAAAAAATCCCTGTATTTTTACAGAGTTTTCAATCTATACTATATATATTATACTATATTGTATTTTTATATTATATTATTATATTATTAACATTGTAAAGAGGAGATAAAAAATAGACCTTCAGAGTTTCTTGCCTGTTCTTCTCGAGAAGGCTCTCCCAATTTCCGAACAGGTGTCGAGTCAATTTTTTTCTTTTTTTATCTTTATTCGTACGTACGGACAAGGTTTTTGTTTTTTTTTTTTAAGCTTTGTTTTTTGTTTTGTCTGTTGACGTCAATAAGTGCCTGTAAAGGTCTATGTTGAATAAAGATTATTTTGATTTTGATTATTTTGAATCAGAAGCTGGCCTCAAATAAATAGTTTGAACCCAACTTCCTCTGCAAGTTTACTATAGTGAAAATATTTGACAACGTAATATAGCGTTATTAAAATTAAACCCAAGCATTGTTATCATTTAAATAATCCCAACAGTATAATAACCTTTTTAATATGCAATGTTCTTACTTATATCATATCATAATGATCTCAGACAACGTCATAATTTGAGGACATAATGAGGATACTTTAAGCTGAGTGCATAATCAAAAAATGTTATTCAACCAGACGGATCCGTTTACAGAAGCCAATAAACTCAATCGTGTGGTTTGATTTAAGGATCTGTAAACGCAACACAGGTAGGCATTTTGTGAGGAGCCCTTAGAAGTACAGTATCCGATGACAAATCAATCTTCTTTGGTGGTCGCGCCACATTGCTCGCTGCATCTGCACCTTTCAAACTGACGCTAAGGTTGCCAGTTTTTATCAAATAATAAATCATAGATATTATTTGTAGGGACTCAATGATTTTACTTTTTTTTTTGTTTTTTTTTCCTCAGGAGAGGAAGGCTGATAATCCGCCACAAGGAGCACGAAACGTGCCCAGGATACCCTCGCAATGGCAAGTGTCACGGAGGTTATGAAAGACTCCACGCGATCAGAGCGGTCTGACCACGTGACTTACCGACTAAACTCAGCCAGTGCCTAAGTTCTAAGAACCATATAGGCAAATCGTGCGGGCGACCGCCCCTCAGGAGGCGATGGAGCGCAGACCCATAAAAAGGGGCCAAAGCGCTTGGAGAGGCGCGAGAAGCCAAAATGGCGTCGGCCTTATCGTAAGGGAACAATGATTTTACTGTGTGTAGTTAGTATTACAGTGTAGTATTTGTGTATTTCCTTTGTTTTGTACTTAGAACAAAAAGTTCTTGGTGTTTTGTAGTTTCTGTATAAAGCAGTCGCATTACATCAGTGCTCCAGTTAAATCGTGTTCTTATTTATATACTGTCATGTTACATCCTCTCCGAGAGGGAAAGAATGCAATGGAGCAGATAGGAAGAGTTTTGGGAGAAATAGAGAAAATACTAAACTACAAAGTATAAGAAATATTATGGTACAAAATACTACATTTATTTACAAAATATAATTTTAAAGTCTATTTACAAAATACTTTTTAAGACTATTGTTAGTAGCACGCACGTCGTAGGGATAAGGGTGAAACGGGGGGAAAGGGCATTTAGCACTCGCGGAGGCCACCGGTGGTAGGATCGGAACACTAGCGTAAGAGCGTACGTAGGTAGGACACGTAGGTTAATTGCGAAGAAACAGGAACACTCTTGTAGTCGGTAAGTAGTCACAGCGGGCGCGTAGCTTCGACGGACAGCTGCCTAGTCACACAGAATACTCGCTTCGGTGGATGACTGATTAGTTACACTAGGCCGCAGTTGGATGCTCTTCAGCATTCAGCAACAAAGATCAATTTCCTTATGATAGTCAGATAGTATATTCCACATAGAAAGTTATTAGTAGGTAATACATTGTTACCTTAAGTTATTTATTAACTAAAGTATTACCAAAAGTATAAACCTATTTGGATTTAAATTAAACGAATTTGGATGTAGAAGTGAAAGTGAAAGAAAGAGAGATACAATGGCTGCAAGCACATAAAGTTCAAAGAAACTACGTCCACGTGTTTTGATGTGTTCCTTCAAAAATGGTTATTTAGTTGGCGGATCTACTTACCTTATTATTTTTAAATTTATAGATGAAATTCTTAAAATAGGTAATTAGGTAGCAAATAAAAAACCATTAAATTCAATACAGTTCATTTTAACTAAATGAAATTAAAGAAAGGTCTACCAAGCAATGCAAGTCGAAACATGTGTCAAGTTCGCGAGATCCGTATCCGCATCCGCGGATCTTGTCACCAAATATCCGAATTCAGAACCGTGTCCGCGGATATACATTTTTAACGAACCGGCTCATTAGTATTACAAAACTATAACATCTTTAAGCATCAACATGAGATACTAGCTTTCATCGTGTCAGTAAATCAATAGACAGACGAACTCAAATTTTCTCGGAAATGAATTCGTATTTAAAGAATTTTAATTTCATGTTTATTCAAATTATGGAAGTCGTTAAATATTTGGGGACGGTGTCGCGTTTCACAGAAGGCCGGTGGCCATGTCGGAGCGATTAACATCTCGATCGGTGAGCGGTGCGTCTGCGCACCTTCCCACTTTGGGTTTGATCTCTTTAATCATTTCTTATATATGCAGTTTTTTCACGTTTTTTACTACTGAGGTAGCACGGTTTCTAGTTTCCCCGTATATTTTTTTCGTGACTATTTATTTTTTTATATTTTTTTCGTGACGCAATGATTTGTATTATTATTGGACCAAATAGGTAATATATTAAAAAAAGGTCAGGTAAAAAGTATCCGTAACCAAGAGGCGTCCTTGAAAGTACTAGTTAGTTAGTTTGGCTGGGCTTTTATCCGCCCTTAACTTCATAGTTGGGCCATTATGCGTCCGCCGGCATTGATTGCGGCAATGCAGGCGGACGAGGGAGGTTGGAGGGCTGTGGCCTCCTTCTGTGAAGCAGTGATGCTCCAGAAGGAGGCCGCCGAGCGGAGTTGGGAGATGGTTGATCCCGCTGGAAGGAGGCGGCGCCGAGCTCGGTAGCACAGGTGCGAGGAAATCGCGCCCGCGGATACGGTGACCCGGGAGGGACCACGCCCCTTCCGTGGCCGGGGGGCGTCGTCAGTGGTGGAGATCGGGGGAGGTATTGTAGCCTCCCCCGAGGAGGGCTCCCCGGTATCAGCAGAAAGGGTTCCGTACCATTGATTTATGAAATTAAAGGAAGCGGTTTACGATGTATTAAAAAAAACTACCAACTAGATCTCGTTCAAAACAATTCTAGTTGGTAGTTTTTTATAGTAATGTACATCATTTGTTTTTTTTACATTTTTCATTTTCGTATTTTAGATATTAAAGGGGGGGGGGGGGGGGACTTTTTTCCACTTTGGAATCGTCTGTCACGCAAACTATTCGGCTTAGAAAAAAATATATTTTAGAAACCCCGATATCATTTTTGAAGATCTATCCATAGATACCCCACACGTATGTGTTAGATGAAAAAAATGTATGGGGATTATTATATTTTTTTTATTTTTGCATCAAAATCTTAATGCGGTTCACAGAATACATCTACCTACCAAGTTTCAACAGTATAGCTCTTATAGTTTCGGATGGACGGACAAACGGACAGACAGAAATGACGAATCTATAAGGGTTCCGTTTTTTGCCATTTAGCTACGGAAACCTAAAAAGAAAAAAAAATAGTCGGGCAGCAGAATAATAAAAATAAATGTCACGTGACATGTTGAAATTGACTATAACTAAGTAACAGTTTAACAAGTGGCGTCGATTATTTTTATCACCCGACATTACCGCTGGTGGCCGCTATCTGTAGTTCTGCGTTTAACGAAATAGCCTCACATTAGCAGCTTGATTGAAGAAACACCTCTCTGAATTGATAACTCGAATTAAAGAAGGTTTTGAGACTAATTTCCACATTTGATTTTAATGCTAAAGTATTAGTTGTTTTATGCATCAGATTCCTGTAATGTTTAAACAAAAGACTGTCTGCGGTAATATCTTTATTTGCAGGAATTTCGATGAATTGGAATCCTTTTTATTTACAAGCTTTTATTTAGTTTCACCTGTCCCGTTGTCTGTCGTTCTGTAATCAAATCTTGCAACTTAAATTTGATCCACTTCCCGGTTTCCGATTGAGCTGAAATTTGGTATACACGTTTAGTTCGGATGACAATGCATGATTAACTGTGTGACGTCATTCTAAATCCAACATGGCGGCGTATCCAATATGGCGGACCAATTATTTTTAATGCACTCCTACAATATGGGTATCAAATCAGCGGCTAACATTGAAAGTATTTTCCTTTTACAAAAAGAGCGATTCGTGCTATTTACTGTTTACGGGCTAGAGAATCCCTAAAAGAATTGTTCAAAGAAATTAATATTTTAACTTCAGCTAGTCAATATATATATGATAATTTAGTTTTTGTATATAGAAACTATAATAAATTCAATAAAAACAGTGATCTACATAATGTGAATACTAGAAACAAAAATAAACTTGCCGTTCCAATGTTCAGACTCCATAAAACTAGCTGTTCGTTCTTGGGGAAATGTATATCTATGTTTAACAAGCTTCCGCAAAGTGTCATTGATTTGCCTTTATATAAATTTAAAATCCATATCAAAAATACACTCATGAGTAAAGGTTATTATAAAGTAAGTGACTATCTAAATGATCACAGTATTTGGGAATAGGGACACTATTCATAGAGCCATGTTTGGTAACAACATTATTTATAATATTGTATTATTTTATATGTGTATGTAAACATACATACGACTGTAATCGTGTTAGGTGTGATTGTATCTTGTACTATATTGTATTTTTGTATTGTATTATTGTGATTGTTAACATTGAAAAGAGGAGATAAAAAATAGACCTTCAGAGTTTCTTGCCTGTTCTTCTCGAGAAGGCTCTCCCAATTTCCGAACAGGTGTCGAGTCAATATATTTTTTCTTTTTTTTTTCCTTATTCGTACGTACGGACAAGGTTTTTGTTTTTTTTTTTTATTACTTAAGCTTTTTTTTGTTTTGTTTGTTGACGTCGATAAGTGCCTGTAAAGGTCTATGTTGAATAAATATTATTTTGATTTTGATTTTGATTTTGAAATAAAAGGGCTTGCCAAGAATAACTGGAAAAAAATAATGTTACGTCACTCTTAATCCAATACGGCGGAACACCAAAAATGACGGATAATTTTCTTTTATTCGTTACTACAATATGGGTATCAAATGAAAGGGCTTGTTCTCAGCAAGCCTGTAGAGGTACTAAAAAGTTAAAAATAAAATTAAAGAAAAAAAAAACCTTTTTAAAAACAAGCTTTTATTTTTTTTATTTTTTTATTAATCCCTTCTAATATTACAAACGCGAAAGTTTGTATGGATGGATGTTTGTTACTATTTCACGTGAAAGCTACTGAATGGATTTTAAGGAAACTATACAAAAATATAGCTCATACATCAAAATAGATTGATTCTGCTATGATTCTCTGAGCTCGGAAATGGGTTGGACGGCGGTCTATCCTTGTCATAATTTATGCAGAGTGACAGGGAGGGACTGTTGTTAGATTTGGATTTGGGTTTGGAGAGTTACGCCAGAGTCGATATCATTAAGATTGTAATTATGAAGAGCGGAGTCTCCTAACACAGGTCCATAAAACTTAAAAGGAGGCTCCTGCCACATTTGTAGCTAATTCTAAGAATTTAAAGAAAATAAACTTTTTTATATTTGTATTAAAAACTAGCGGACCCGACAGACTTCGTCCTGTCAAAAAGATTTGTACAGTGGCAGTTTTTTGTTCCTAATTATTTTATAGATAATGTCGCATAGCCAACCAAATCGCAGAAAAGTCTAAATGACCTGTTACATTTTGTGGTTATTCAATTTTGGAACGTGACATTAAATCCTCCAACGATGTATTCTGTGCTCCAACGCACGCACGCACACTGTTTTGATAGATATGATTGAATTTCAACTATATATAGCGTTAATAAAGCGCAAATTGACTCTTTGATGTTAGGAACACACCTTTATTGCTTAGACAACAGTGAGTGCTTGCAATATGAACTTTATACAATAACAATAAAGCTCAATTCGACTGTACGTTTTAGTTAGAAAACGTTTGCATGGGAAAATAAAAGGGCTGTTTTTAGAGTTTTTCCGATAATTATTCGAATTTTTCCCTTAAAAACCATCCTTAAACTTCAAAGAACATTTTGAAAAAGAATTGGCCAAATTGGTCCAGGCGTTGTTGAATTATGCGCTTACCAACACATTATGCGATTCATTTTTATATATAAGAAGATAATAACACACTGGCTACAATTTATAAAGATAACGCCACGCTAATATAAGCTATTTGAAATACTAATTTGGTTGACCGTCAAAATGCCATCAGTTGATTGTTTGGTGATTTACAGATGCACTCTCATTTAAAACTATTCTCATTCTGCTTTTAAAGTTTTGCAGTTAAAGTACTCATACACACCTTTATTAAGAATGTTTCGTCTAAAGTAATTTAGTTTTGAATCCACAGAATTTTCTGTCACAGAACATAAAATAACAACAGAAATAAACAAAAGACAGTAAACGGAACGAAATATTTTGATGCAAATTCATTTAAAATTTCTGTGATATAAATCACATACTAATGACAAATTATAAAAGAATTAAAGTTGATATTAGTAACCTCGTCGTGGTGCACCCTGGGCAACGTCTTTTGACGGCTAATAGTCTGACAGTGGGCCCCCGAGAGGGGGGGGGGCGTGGGATGGCCGGGTCCTATCTAGAGGGCCGTTTTTAGCGGCCAATGGCGGACGGGCGAAGCCCCACTTCTTCTTTAAGAGCGGGTGGCTGTCGCTCTGGGATGGCCGGATGTATCCGACGGCCACCTTGGGGCTTGGCATGGTGTGGGCAATTTGTCGACATACGCCAATGAGATCGTGTTAGTCGTCTGCAAGGGTTTCCATGGCCTCGTCAGGGCGCGAAGCACTTCTCCTTCGGGATGACGCGCTTGCGCCCAGGCGTAAAGAGGTGGATCGCTGAGGAGATCCCATATAATCACCGGCTCTCGGGGTATGTGATGCGATTTCATGCATTTCTCTCAGCATAACTATATACATATATATATATATCTGTATATATTATATATATACAGATATATAGTATATATATCAATAATTTAAGTATCAAGTATTGTTTTTTTTTTCAAGCAACATACTATTGGCATTAGAGAGAAAGAATTTTTTATTATTATTACCCAACAACATAAAAAGTTTAAAAGTCTTACAGATCCCATTACAATTAGAAGGACGTATCAAAACTACGATTTGTAATATCTGTGCGAATGATAACCTATAATTTTCGGGTAATAACGTGATGGCGCCCAAAGTCGAAATGCAGAGTCACGGCAGCTAACGCGTCCAGCCGGAAGCGAGAGCTCTGATTGACTTAATAATACAATTATACATTTTATTTACAAACTTTTTCACGAACTATGGCGGGAACATGATTTCAATTGACTTTTCAATTGGATATAATTAAACTCAAAGTGGAGTGAAAGAAACGCTTTGTCCTAATTCCAATAAGGGATTTTCAGAATGGTAGATTTATTAATTGTACTTAAATTTGAAAATAATCTGTATTCAGCATAAAACAGATAACTGTTATGCAATTCTAAATATAAAAGAATGTTTACGTACTAGGAAAAATATTACCGCTACATCTGTTCGGAACTCGGGAAAGCCTTCCCGATAAGAGCGAGCAAGAAACTCTGAAGGTCTATTTTTAATATTTTCATTTCACCACTTTTGCTTTATTATTTACTAGCTTTCTGCCGCGGCTTCGCCCGCGTGGATTTCGGGATTGGGTCTATAGAGGGTTAAGGGTCATAGCTTTTGCCCACGGCTACATATGCGCGGAAGTCGGTTTATGGCGCGAAGGTTTTATCGCGCTTCCCGTGGGACTATTCGTTTTTCCAAAATAAAAAATACGGCAAAACCTTGCTCAAGAATCACTCTATCTATTAATGAAAACCGCATGAAAATCTGTGCAGTAGTTTTTGAGTGAAGCCTTTATTGCGCATCCCGTGGGATCTGTCGATTTTCAGGGATAAAAAGTAGCCTATGTTACTTGGGGATAATGTAGCTTTCCAAAGGTGAAAGAATTTTTGAAATCGGTCCAGTAGTTTAAGCGTGAAGAGGTAACAAACAAACAAACAAATAAACAAACAAACACACTTTCGCATTTATAATATTAGTTGGGATTGTATGTCGTTGTAAACTTGACGACTCACACTGAAGTAAAGGACTATATGTAGAACCGTATATAATTGTGATATAATTAACTGTCATTATATTCTATAAAAATAAAATAAGTTTAAAAGCTTGATTTTGATGCATACATAGCTAAATTGCTGGACCGCGCGAACTTCGCACCGTTTAATAGGAATTGACGGGAGCTGTCAGCTGCACAAAATGGTAGAATTCCAAAGATGATTCAATAATAATAGTCTTCTTTAAAGTTCCATTTCTTTGCTTTTTCTAATAACATTTAAATCAAATTAGCTGCTCCTCAGTATATGATTAACCTAACATGATTTTGTTTTTTTTTTTTTGAACTCTTTGGTTTTCTGCGGTCTCTTCGGTCCGCACACTTTTTTGTTTGTGTTAGTCTTTTTAGATTTCCTTATATATTATTTATTCTACAAGTTACTTATAATTTGTCGATCAGGAGAAAGGTGTTTTTCTCCGTTTTGTGGGACAGATGGTCTTGTTCCCCAGTCGTAGTTGTAGCCCCATCTATATCTATGTTCTAATTATTTTATAATGAATATATATAAAATTATACAAAGTGGGAATCTTACGTTATCTTATTTTTAATAATGAAAAGATTTTACTATAAATCTACTAAAATTTTATTTATGAGTGCTGGCAACATTGAGGAATGAAATACCTTCACCTAGCTAATGATACTTTCATTTAAAATATAAACCTTTTTGATAACGATGTATAGTATATTTTTGTGTGCACGCGTAAACAAAGTGCATCCGTAATAAGACGAAAGAAGAGAGTGAAGTAATAAGACTAATAAGTTCAATTCAAATTATTTTCAAGCCTTAAAATCTTTCTGTTTTTACGCTGAATGGAAACAAAATAAAGTTGAGACATTTATATCGAATTTTATGTACTATAACTACAAAATGGCTTAATAAAAAGCCCTTAAATAAGATGGCAGCATCGCCAGGCCACTCAGCCACACACACTTGGATTGCAGACTTAAACGACTGTTAAGATATATAAAATTATATTCTCCGACTGCCCACGTGCATTAAGCTCTCAAGAATTAGTGGGCGATCAACTGAGGGGGTTAGTTCTACAATTTAGTTTTGTAATTTATCAATTATATTTTCACAATAAGCTCCGTTTTATTTATGTCCCGCAAAACTGCTTCCGCAGATTGATTTCAGGTATTAGTATCTTTAAAACAATCAAAATGGTGCAAGCAAAATTTGACTATCTTAGACCAGATTTAAAATGAAATTGGTGGACCTGGTTCTATAAAATGGGAAGAAATTTGCAAAAAAAATACAAAAAGAAATTTATACCGGAAATGTTACTATAGTTTTTCATGTTTCAATTCTTTTAATAAATTACAAATATTATAAGAATCGTGCTGGTTGGATTATGAAATGTATAAATCGTGACACATTTTGTATCGCACAATCAAATGGCGAAATTCTTTGGTCCTTTGTATGCTCAGTCCGAGTGGTGGTGAAGTACTTACATTTAAAGAACTTAGTCAAGTTCAACCCCACGAAGACACAAGTGTGCGCGTTCACTGCGAAGAAAGATCCATTTATCGTAGTGCCTCAGTTTCAAGGAGTCGCTCTTCGTATGTCCGAGTCTATTGGGATTCTAGGTGTGGAAATTTCAGCCACAGTGCAGTTCGGGAGTCATTTGAAGGACAAAGCCAAAATGGCGAGTAAAAAATTGGGTGTTCTCAACAGAGCGAAGCGGTACTTCACGCCCAGTCAGCGTCTGATGCTTTATAAAGCTCAAATACGGCCGCATATGGAGTACTGCTCTCACCTCTGGGAGGCCCAAATATCAACTCGACCCTCTTGACTCACTGCAAAGGCGTGCTTTCCGTATCATCGGTGATCCCAATATTACGGTCTCAACAGAGACCTTGGAGCAGCGGAGAGACTTTGGCTCTCTGTGTGTTCTTTATAGGCTCTTTAACGGAGAGTGCTCTGAGGAACTATTTGCAATGGTGGCTTTGTCACCTTTTTACCATCGCACCACCCGCCACCTCAGTAGAGTTCATCCATATCACCTGGAACCGATCTTGTCAGTTCGGTTTCAGCGTTCGGTTTCCGCGTACATGCAAACTCTGGAATGAGCTCCCAG
>CM071640.1:3710665-3798655 GCA_036419045.1 Scirpophaga incertulas | reverse complement strand
AGTAGTTAAATTTCCATAGTTTTTCAAGTTAATGCCGTTTTTAACATGAACTGTACATTTTAGCATGGAATAAATTGCCCATAATGTAGATGGCTTTTTAGTTTTAGCAATCTCATTAAAATACGCCAAAAACACTGTTTCGGAGAAAATATTCACTTTTTTCTCGTTTTTCCAACTCATAAAATTTTCATAAACTTTCATATATTTTTCTTTAGACTTCTCTGGAAGTAGGTTTTCCATTGCCAATTTGGCTTCTGATCTTAAATCTGGTGGAGTACAGTCAATTTCCATTTCACTCTCTAAACCGTCGGAACTCATTTTAGGTAATTAATAAATTTAATTTTATTTTTAATAAGAATAAATGAAGACGAAATTTTTAGCTTTGCCGCCAGTTTTCTATTTATCACCTGTGTCGAAAGGCAAACGTATTTATGGCCATAAACCCACGTGAACGCTATTTGTACTAAGCAAAGAGACCTTTGGTATGCCAAGAATAATAAAAGAGGTCCAACCAAAGAGTACTTACACGCCGCCGCGCCGTTTCATACAACATTGCTGGAGCGTTGTATTCGTTCCAAATTCAAAAATCGCGCCTGCAATGGATTTTCATATAACTTTGCTGGAGCGCTGAAACGTTCCAAATTCAAAATTTTTCCTCGTCCGTAAATTCAATACTTCGTGTGCTCCTTTATCGAATATAATGACAATATTACCAAGCATGTTTGAGAAAATACTTTTTCTCAAACATGCTTGGAAATTTGAGCATTATTTTGACCACCTTCTTCGAGATAAATCGAAATTGTTGTACTGGCCAATTACATACGAGCAGCGGCCGGCAAAAAATGTATGAAAATCCTTATCTGTCGTGTTTTAGCGGCTAAATAAATATACATGTAAATTCATATCTATTTTAATGAAAAGTGTTTGCTTAACGTCATTCCTGTTTATAATCAAGCCCGCATTTCCAGTAAAAATGTGTTTTAAATGTCAGTCATGTTAACAAGCCTGTAACCTATGGTAATGTAGCCCATTGTAAAGAAACTCGTATCCTTAACATCACTGTCAATATGCGTCACTGTATGTAACAAGAATTAACTCGACATAACCACTTTAATTGCCTGGCGTTTTCATAAGGTTGCACTGGACTGGAGTAACAATGTCAAGTCTCCATAAATTTTTAAATTCTCGAATCACCGGCAATTTTTTTTGCTTTCCACGTACCCTCACTCACTACACTATTACATGCACTACTCTCGAATAAAAATAGCGATCTGTGGAAATGACTTGCGAACGATAAAATTCTATCCTTGGTGTATTCTATTCTATGGTGCCTTTTTCACGGAAATGTTCCGCTATAGCCAATTTGCTAGTCGTGTATTTTAAAAATGGAACAATTTGTTGCTCCGAAAAATGGCAAACCAAGGAGGCAACTTATCAGAGTTTTATTTAAATATCGAACTGGCTTGCAAAAAAAACCTGTTTTATAATGCAAAAAAAAACAAACGAATCCTTTGGCGCGTGAAAAATTTTGTTCATTGTTGGTCATTGAATTTGAAAAGTCCACTTTACATTTCAATAATTGTACATTCAATAACTGTAAAATCAAATAAAAGTTCTGCTTGGTGCTACTTAGTTTTAATTTCCGCGCATTATTTGAGAAAAGTACTATACAAGCCTTGGCTACAACTAGGCTTGATGAACTTACGTATGTGTGCCTCGGCCCACATGTACACGTTCGTCCATCAATGCCTCTATTGCTGGCCGCTGCAGTAATGTAGGTACTATAAGTACCCACCTCTACCCAGTTCTTTTTTCCCCCTCTTGAGAGGAGAGGCTGATAATCCTCATGGATACTACCGCAACCAGGTGCCAGGGTGATTGTGTCGGACTTCTGACGAATCAAGGCGACCCGACCCGAAAGACCTACCGACTAAACTCAGCCTGAGCCGTTGGTCCTAATGAACTTATGGCTTGACATGATAATTTTTTTTTTTTTTTTCCTCAGGAGAGGAGGCTGAGAATCCTCATGGATACCAACGCAACAGGCAAGCAGGGATGCGTTGATTATGTCGGACTCCTGGTGAATCGAGGCGGCTCGATCCAACAGACCTACCGACTAAACTCAGCCTAGCCTTGGCCCTAGTGGCCTTATGGCTTGAATGGAATGGTTGGCGTACCCTCAGGAGAGGGCACGTCGGCGCTGTCCTCCGAAGAGGACATATGCGCGAAGGAAGGCTCGGTACGCCAGAGTGGGTCCGGCCTTGAAGTGATGGGGCCTACTCGTACATATGCAGCAAGCTGCGAAGTATGGACTAACTAAGGGATGGCGGCGCAGATGCCGCCTCTCGCAAGGCTTGAAGAGCCAGCGTCAATGAGTCGGGAGGGTCAGAAATGACGTGCCTGGGTCGACGATATTCGGTATTACGCGGATTGACTGGGTTGACATGATAAGAAAGACCGCACCTCAGGAGAGGCGCAGTCAACGCTGCCTTATGCGCATAATTATGCGCTATGTTGCCTATATTGAAGGGCACCTATTCGTGGCAAAGCAGAAGGCAGCCGAGAAAGGGATGGATCGCTTGCTTACGTACATGTAGTACTTTTTAGCAGTACATTATAGCTGTAGAAATTTATTTAAATAAAGTTTGAGTGGCCGACTTTTTGTATTTTTAGACTTATAGATACTATTTTATTTTAAGCCTACAGTGCAATTTTTTTATCTCACAATTTGTATATAAGTAATTGCTATGTGTTTCGTCATATTTTTTTATTTTACTAGGTGAAACATTCTCAAAACGTTTCGTGTGCTTTAATTCAAACCACATTTCGTAGCTTAAAACAGCTGTCGGAAAATTCTCTTTGTAGCCACACTCCATAGATTAAAAACAGTGTTTATAAAATATCCTCAGAAAATTACATTTTTTTACAATAATTAAAAATTGTGTTTATTTTAGCTACTGATTACAAATATAGACTTACGAATAAAATGAATACTTGAAAACAATGTTTCATGACAAATTTACCCTATTTTTAATTTATCTTAGAACAAAAACCAATATTCTATTATGCCAACAATTTTTTTTTATTAGCTGTCAGAAAATCTCTCATAGTGTTCTATTGAAATTTGGGAAGTAAAATATATTTTAAGTTGAAATAGGTATTTTTATTAGTATTGATTATTTTTGTATTTTATTACATGTTCATCACACATTTTACAATTTATTAACTGCACGTTGAACGTCGGCCACTGTAGAACCGGATAGTACAAGTTGTTTAAATACATTATATTTATGGAGAAATCTGCTCAATTTCGATAAATCTTAGGATATAACAGGGCCACTTTTGTAATCTAGTTAATGATATTTTTTTTATCAATTTGCTGTGTAATAAGAAATTACACAGCAGACAGTATGTGTATGTTTTAAATCCCTTTGCATTATCTTTATTAAATATTCTAAAGCTTATTTAATCAATTTTGTTAAATATGGCGTAGGTAAAGCGGATGATTATTATTGTGTAATTTGACGCTAATTGCTGTGGTTTACTAGCTATCTTGATAAAATTAACGATGAATAACCGCTACGATGGTCACATCAAAGGTATCCAAATAAAATTGAGTATTCTGAAACTGCCATTATCTTGTGAAAAATTATTTGCTGGTATTTGTACTCAAGTATGTATGTTTATTTATCTTTGCCAGTGTTTTCACATTGGCAGGGTCATCTCGATCCACGCGTGATGATTCCAGGACGTACAAGCAGAGTTCTCGAGATGAACACCAGTGGTCGAGGTCACGTTCCAGATCGCCATACAAGAGATCTTCTCCAGCTCGGAGGACTAAACACTCCCCTGAAAGAGCCGGTCGATCCTCATCCAATTGTAGCTCGGAATACAAATGTTCAGGTATTATTCTTCAAAATACAAAAGTTGTATACCTAGCTAATAATATATATTATAGAAACAATATTTTTTTTTTAAATACTTGCCTGGATTCTAGAAACAAACAATATAATCTTAATCCATTACAGATAAAAAGAAATCTAAACCTTCAAATGATTGGGAGGATTCTGATGAAGAAGTACCAGCACCACCTCCACCACCTCGCATTACCAAAATATCAATTGGTTTTACCAAACCAAAAGAACCAATCAAGATGACCTTGGGTGGTAGCACAAAAACTACTGCAAGTATTGCAAAACCATCTGTAGCATCAGTATTCAATAATGATGATGATGATGATGAACCTGAAGAGATGCCAGCAGAAGCCAGGATGAGGATGAGAAATATTGGCAGGTAAAAATAAGAATCCACATTAATAATTATGACACAAAATATGTATGATGTATTTTCTAATTATGAATTGTACTTTTTTTAGGGAAACACCCACATCAGCAGGACCAAACTCATTTGGCAAAACCAAACAAGGATTCTGTGATGCAAAAAAAGTTTTTGAGAAAAACTTGAAGAATGCTTTGGAGACTCAACAGTCTGTAAAAGGAACAACCAAATTTCCACAAACAATATATAAAATCAATGGGCCGTGATGTAGATAATAAACTAGTGATATTCATAATAATTAGGTACTTTTAGGAAAACCGAATTCTGAATAACTAGTTTGTCTATATTAAGTTACAAACAAGACTACAATATAATTTTTAGATATATAGCTATATTTCAATATTCTCCTCCAAGATCTTTTATTATCTATTTCTCTATTATCTTTTATTCTATTAGCATTAACTTTTTCACATTACTTTGTATGTACAATAGAAACAGTAGTAAAAAGATAAAATTTTTCATAACAATTATGTTTAATACTTATATATATTATTTACGCAATGCATGCAAATTTCTTATTTCAAATGTTTTACATAAGTACTTCAATCATTACAACGATGTTGAATGTTCATTTTAAATTGTAATTAGCGCCACACTGCACTTAAAAAAGTGTCCTTGCAATAGGGACAGTACAAGAGTGGTCCAAATCTCAAACAATATACCTTGTTGTGGCGCTTTTGTATTTATTGCAATATTTTATAATTAACTGGTTAAATTTAATATTATCAAAATCCTCAAGTTTTGTTATAAATTTACATAATCTATACACCTGATGAATATGTTTCAATAATATTAAACTTATGAAAATTTGGTCTATTTATTGTTATTCTTCACGTGTTTATGAATTTTAATGAAACCACAATAATATAGTTTTTACGCCAAGAATGACATATAGGCTACAATTTATAAAGATATACGCCACCAGACGAAGTCGCGGGCACCAGCTAGTATTCTCAAATCTGGTAAAACAGCAAGTTTGGTTCACATTCCGAAATGAGGTTATCATTTCGGAATGTGAACCATTTTTTTCATTATTGTGTAAAAAGTGACTAAATACACTATCACGCACTATAGAGATGCATCTTCTGTACTAAAACATACTGCATACAGTACCACAGATTAGTACAACTGAGTGGTAGTGAAAAATGTTTTTTTTTGCTTAAAATCTTCACAAGGAATACGAATAGTACCCACGACGGCAAGTGCTACGGTGATTATGTCGGAGTCAATACCAGCCGGAGCGGGCCGACCAGTATGGTCTACCGACTTAACTCGGCCTTATGTCTATATTCTAAGAACTGTAGGCAAATCATGAACGCAACCTTAGAAGGGAGCAAAACAATACTGGCCGATGAAGGCCATATACGCTTGAAGAGACGCGGGAAGCGAAAATGATGCCGGCCTTTATCATGAGGAGTGACAAAAATAATGTGAACCCGTATTTTCTTTAACTATGTATATATCGACAAACAAGTAGACTGCACATCGGTATACCTATTACGTAACTCGATAACTGAAAATTATTATTACCGTGAGCGATTTAGAATTCATTGCTAGATTTAAAGTAAGGAGAAAGGCAAAATTTCTATATAAAACAGCAATGTATTTTGAATCACTTACGTAATAATCATTCTCACTTGTCATTTGAGTTATATAATTGACCTACTAATCTTAAGTGATTATTACAAATGCTTATATATTGTTGTCTGTGTATGTTGTTCACTGTTATCAGTCTAATATAGTTTTTTTTTCCTCAGGAGAGGAGGCTGAGAGTCCATCATGGTACCAACGCAACAGGCAAGCGGGGATGCGTTAATTATGTCGGACTCCTGGTGCTGTCGAGGCGGCTCGACCACACAGACCTACCGACTAAACTCAGCCTAGCCTTGGCCCTAAGGGCCCTACGGCTTGAATGGAATGGTTGGCGCACCCTCAGGAGAGGGCACGTCAGCGCTGCCCTCCGAAGAGGACATATGCGCGAAAGAAGGCTCGGTACGCCAAAGTGGGTCCGGCCTTGAAATGATGGAGCCTACTCGTACATGTGCAGCAAGCTGCGAAGTATTTATTTATTTATTCAAGGTTCACCAACAGATTTTACACTATTGACATGAAATCATATAGCATGCATTAATACATTATTAGAGTGCAAACCCAATTACAGGTAAGCTCAACATTCATAAAGCATTAACCAGGTGTTCTTAATACTAATTTAAATTAATTTTTTATTTAGCTAATTACTAATTAATCACTAGGAATTAATGATACAAAAATAAGTGTAACAGATAGAGCAAGATAACAAAATCAAAACTATTTTCTTTTGTCCCTAACAGTATGTAACAGTTATATTTTTAATTTCATAATAAACGTTAACATTAATATTTATTTCTGGGCGTTAAAAATAATAAAAGTTCAATTTTAAACGATTGCAAAGAAGTACACAACAAGTCAACCTTACTGGTATTATAAAAGGCATTATGTTCCCTACACAATCTCGGAATCACACTGTGACGCCCCACATTAGTCCTGAATATATTAATTACAAATGGCCTAAAATTTCCGTGCCTGGAAGGACGAACTGGAACAGTGAAACGTATTCGCTCAAGAAGTTGAGGGCAGTCAAAGTGATCCTTTAAGATCCTGTATAACAATAATTGATCAGCTATCCATCGACGGTCCTCGAGTGATGAAAATTTAAAATATTTTAGTCTATCGTGATAGGAAGTAAGGCAGCGAAGCATTTTAGAATGAGTTGTTAAAAAGAACATAAACCGTTTCTGAACTTTCTCGATCCTATCAATATGTATGGATCCTATCAATATGTATGAAGTATGGACTAAGGGATGGCGGCGCAGATGCCGCCTCTCGCAAGGCTTGAAGAGCCAGCGTCAATGAGTCGGGAGGGTCAGAAAGGTGTCACGTGTCTGGGTCGACGATGTTCTGTATTACGCGGATTGACTGGGTCTAATATAGTGATTCCCAGTGATCTATATCGACCCCTAGGGGTCTATGACAACCTTTTTTGAGAGGCTTAAATGTGACCTTATGCACCATGGCACCGCGGTGGCAAAGCGCGGCCGTGTGGGGCTATCCGGTCAAAGAGGACCGACCTACCCACTAACCCCAAGAGTTCTCTAGGCCCATACGGGGCACATGGCGGGGTGCGCTTTCGCGATTCGACCGCCATCTGTCCAGGGGCCGGATGTCAAAATACACCTATTTACTTACATTAACTATCTTCTAATATAAAGACTTAATCATTATTTACAAAAGAACCTATGAAGTAATAAATATATTATATAAAAAAAATTATATACATATTATATATATAATTTTATTTAAGTTGTAGGATGTAGGCATTCAAAATCAGGGTAAGTAGGGGGTGTACCCAAAACGGAAAAATATTACAAAGGGTCTACGTCACAAAAATGTTTGGGAACCTCTGGTCAATATAAATAAAATATAGTCACGGTACCTACGTAAATTTCACTACCTATCTTGTGATACGCACACTAGTTTTGCGATAGTTTCCCTCGATGGCTTTGTGCAATCCAGTAGGCTGTTGTGCTACCGATTAGCATTGAGCCAGTATAGTCAACGCTTCATTAATCTAATTTAGGCAATTTGATGCCTTCGTACTAATCAGACAGGTGACACAATATTTTGGTTTAAAAATACAAAAAGACTCGTATCTTAACAAGGTAGCAGAGTTGTGATTGAATATCTATTGCACAAACATATCCATTTAAAGTCTTGGGAGTAGCGAAATTATATCCTGCAACTGCCGCATGTTGCTATAGCTCCTCTCTATGTTTAGTACACATGTTAAGACCGTACAGTTTAATACAAAATTGTGTAAAATAAAACTGATTATGCCTATTCTAACTAAAGGTCAGAGCCTGAAGAATGCATTTATTGTATCTATGAATATCTTTGACAAAACCTATAATCTAAATAATGAACGAAAGAATTACTCATATTGTATCAATACTATTGTCTTTGCCCAACCAACCACTTGTAACAGTTATGCAATAAACATTTTATTCTTAACGCATTCTTGTCAGTGCATGTAGTTTCTTATGCTAATACTAGGCAATTGAAGATCATTTTTGGGAAATAAATATTATTTTCAAGAACCATGTTTAAAACAATACAAAAATGAACCTTATTCCATGTAAGGATATGACAGTACCTGTCAGAAATGTATTTTCCTAGTGTCCAGAGTTTAATGTGCTAATTAATGACCAAAATATTATTGAAACAACTTCAGAGTTTTTAATTTTTTTTATTGTAAATGTTTACTTCCTCTGTACATTTTGAGGGCGAGCAGGATCCCGGGGGAAGTTGCTCTTAGGTGGTGTACGGATGCGTCTGTCTTTCTTCGATCTGTTGCGCACCACTTTACTGTGGATGGCGCAGGACACGCAGTAGTGCAGCTTTGCATATAACTTGGGCAGTTGGAATGCTGTTAACGAAAAAAATATATTTCTTTAATAATTTGAAAATGTAAATAAAATCTTGCCAATAACTATGAATACATGAAAAGGTTAGGTGTTATGGTTGAATTAGGTTGAACTATGAATACATGAATAGGTTAGATGTTATGAATTTCTTATTTGATAGTTGAGACAGCTTGTGCTTAGATAACATAATAACAGATAAATTTTGCTGTGCACTATACCCAATGAATTCTTCAGCACATCATACACTTCTAAATGAATGTAGAATCCCACTATAAGTAATTCAAGATATTCTGTAACATATTTAGTTAATGTAATTTATGTCAGTTATTGCTTTGTCCAAATTTAATAAATATTATACATAATTATTGCTGTATAATGTTTGTGTCTGGTTATACCCTCCATTTAACACTATTGTAAGATTTTATACTTCATACGCAAAGCACCAATGTTTATCCTACTAATACTAGTGGAGGTCTAACTATATTTGTGGTTATAACCCTATATCACATTATCAAATTTAATTTCTAAAGGTATTACAAAACATGACAAAACATAGTGTATACATGGTGCATAAGAAAGTAAAGGATTAAAAATAAGAATAAGCAAAACAAAAGTGATGATATTTGAAGAAGACACAAAGAAGTATGAGTTTGAAATTGAAAGATGAGTAATGGTAGGAAGTAAAGTGAATGGGTCTCTATATATGACTTCATTGTTAGTCAGATCGTGTCATAAAAGGCACATCTGGCTGCACATGGGAGCATGCTAGTCCTTATGCTTATGTATGAGAGCGATTCCTGTGGAATGGTGATAGAAATCACGAAATATTATCTGTATGGAATATTTATTAGTGATGAAACGGATATCCGGTAACTATCCGGTATCCGGCCTATCCGGCCTATTTTCACTATCCGGCCGGATACCGGATAGTAGGGCACTATCCGGCCGAATACCGAATACTAGATGTTTCCCGCGATACCGTTTGCGCTGAGTGCTTTACGCCCTAAACTCGTCTATATCGCGCTTTTCTGTGGGAATACAAAAGTTTTTAAGCCTATCTATATTGTTTCTCGTTGTCTAATCTATCTCTGTATCAAATTTCAGCAAAATCAGTTCTTTAGTTTAGGCGTGAGAGAGTAGCAGACAAACAGACTGAATTTATAATATTAGTAACGGATTATTTTGCACATACACACACATATATGAAACGCGATAAGCGGCCGAATATCCGGTGGCCGGATATCCGGCGCTCCGGCCTCGTAGTTAGCCGAATATCCGGTATCCGGCCAAATCACTATCCGTTTCATCTCTAATATTTATCACACTGTTGTTTGTGAAGTTATTTCCATGTAACAAACAAAGTTGTGACACTTGCATACAAATTGTATGCAACTTCTAAAATAAACATTTCTTCTTGCCTAATCAAATTCAGTGTAGAATCTGATGCATTACTGTATACCCGATAGTTACAAAATCTTTTAAATTTGAATATTAAAGAACATAATCTTGTTGTAAATACAGATTTATTTAAAATTATTAACTTGTTTGGAGCAGATCTCTCCAAACACAGGTTTTTACTAACGTATATTATTATATATCCCAAACCTTATAATTATTTTATCTGTAATCAATAGAGGATTTTTGATTTGATTAGAATGATATAGTCATAATTATAAAGTGCAGATCTTTGTTTGATCTAGACGTTTCTGAAATTAGCACTTGTCTTTCTCCTACTTTCAATTTGAACAATCATTTTTGCATTCATTTATGACTTTATACCAACTATGTTTTATTAAGCAGTGATGTTTGGTCTTTGTACATCTAATTAAAATTCAAACATATACAATTACAAAGGATAGATTGATATAAATTTAATGATTCAGTGATATTGAAAAAAATCTGTCCAGGTGGATGATGAAGGCTAATACCAAATCTTAGGCATTGTGTTAACAGTAGCATGTTGAATTAAATCTTATAGTCACTAGATTTATTAAACTATCCATACAGAAAACACTTGTAGTGATTTCTACAACATATGATTAAATAAAATCATTAATTACAATAATATTTAACATTAAGATTGAAGAGAAAACAAAAATATATCTTCATAGATTCTAACCTGCTTTTGAGAAGCCTCTGCCAATTTTTGATCAAGTGTAGAGCCAATATTATTTCTTTTTTGTTAAAAGTTTTTATTTTCTTATAATTAAATTTGTTTTAACGTTAGTACTTAACGTAAAGCAGCCCTATGTTGAAGAAAGATTATTTTGATTGATTATGACAAACTTTAAAGGTTCTTAGATTATATTTGATATGTTTATATAAATATTCTGTATTTTAATTGAAAATTGTTATAGCAACAAAATTATTATAACTTACAGGCATAGACGGAGGCTTCGTTGATATCTCTCACCGCCGCAGCTTCAACAATATTTCTAATAACAAATTTCTTGATCGCTTTGTCTTTAGGAACACAGCGGGCGCAATTTGTGCACCTCACTGCCTTCACGTGGCCACGGCCGTGCTTGGCGCGTCCTCCATTGCGGCGTTTGCGAGTCTGAAAACAAAATGTGAACTCCTTAGATCCACATGCTCACTAAGTTGAAACACCAATAAGAATGTTAACTATTTTAAATATTTCACATATTTGTATTATTATCCACAATGCTGTGTAAAAATAACAATCTATTTAATTAATTTGCACCAATATTTAATAATTTCAAAATTAATAATTTACGAACCATGTTTCTAACCTCCGATACGATAAACGAAAGACGGAAGAGAGTTTGTGATCATAGACTAAACATTGACAGCACAGTAAACGAGCTTCCGGTTATTTTCTTAAAAAGACTACTTACACCATAATGATTAAAATCCTTTTCGTATAATATGGATAACATTAATAAATGATAATATATTTACGAAAATCTTCCCTTGCAAAGATAGTAACAATTTCACCAAAAAGCATTTACAAACACTTATTCAAAGAGTATGAGTATCAATAATTCATATTACTATAAATAAATACAAAATTAAAATTTAAATAAAATATTGATTACTTGGAACTTTGGGACATGGTTAACTATATGGATTGGATTTAGATATTTTTGATTCAGTTTGGTAAGAGAATGTTTAATTTAGTATAAAAATCCAGTGTTGATATAGGTTGTATGATTATCCCTTTGGTTATCAATATGAGCATTGAAAAAATAGAAATAAAAAAAATTATTAATCTTTCAATCTTGTGAAAAAAACTTTTGTTAATATTTGTCAAGACAATTTTATTTCCATATTTATATTAATTTGTTGCAGAAATCGTTCATTAATTTCTTTCATATTTAACTTTTTGGTTGAGTTTGTTTGGATAATCACATAAATACTTTGCTATTTTCTAAATGACGTATTTATTCTGATTGTCCTCTGTTTATTCGGTTTACAACAAATTGTTTAGTGCAATGTGGTGCAGATAGCTCATTCAATTTATATTAGTATCTGAAATGTCACAACATGGATACCCAGAACGACTATCGAATAGGTCTAAAGGATTTCAAGACGAGAGCCAGAGTCAGCACACGATGGAAGTCTTGGTGGAAACCCTCACAGGAACTGCTTTTGAAATGACAGTGTCACCCTCCGATACCATATTCGCCATCAAATCCAAGATATTTAGAGTCGAAGGTACGTATTTTAGTAAATATAATTACACAACAATTTTGTTTGACATGTGAGATACCCTGATGCGTCATCTATATCCAACGTAGAGTTCTGCACTATAGAATTCTACTGGCCACAAATAGTAGTATTCATGTAATATTTTTGGCAAATGAAATTGTAAAATAATGAAAATCATTTTTGCATAGTAGGGTAGGAAAATAATAGGTAATAGAATAAAAAAAGAAATATTTACATACATATTTCTTTTGAAAATAATATAAGCTTTTGTGGTTACTTGATACAGTTTTATTAATGTTCATTTCAAGGTATATGTTTTTGGATACATTGTCTAATATGTAATTTTGCCTTACAATTTTATAATGTTAGATATATATTCTATACCACAGTATTTTATTACACAAATACTGTTTCTTCACAAACAAAAAGGTAGTGATACCTTTACTGTAATTGTAAAGAGAAAAGATTTTTGTTTTTGCTGATATTGAATTAACTTAAAAGTTCTATGAAAATTGCTTAAGTAGAATTACTATATACACTAAACTAATCAATTACTATCATATAGAATGTATGAATGTTGTCTTGAATTGATAAATACCAGAAAATACATGGAATATAATAACTGAGTAAGATATTATATTAAAAGTGTGAAATAATGGATTAATTTGTCTCCATATTATTTCTCCTATAAACATGTTAAATATACAATTTTATTTATTTTTAATTTATTGATTTAAAATGTGAAATAAATTCATTATATAATATTATCAAAATTATGTTATTGTCTTACACAAAAACATATTGTCTTGCTCCAACTGTGTTTCTAGTAACAGTGTGTGAATGTTTTCACTTGGCTTGACTCCATACCTGTCCTTCATTAATTAGCTTATAAATACATTGCAAATACTATATTTCACAAGGTAATGCTGAATTGCTATAAATTAAACCATATCATGACATAAAAGTGTTAGCTACAAAGTTACCCTAAACATCTGTATTCTGTACAACAATTCTGAACAATTTTATTGAGGACACCAGTGAAAATATAATGATATAGGTCACTGATGAGGATTGTGATGAATGTATCAGATTAAATGTATAAAAACATTTTTTGGGTATCAATAATAATACTATTTGTTTGTACAACAAACAAAGTATTATTAAGCCCTATTCTTCAGCCATTGAAAGATTACTGAGTAGTGAGAAACCAAGTATTTTTGTTTAAGTTGATCCATAACATGATTGATTCAACTATTTATTTTATGAAATCAATTTAAGATATTCTTGATGTAGTGTTCATTGTAGGCATGCTTTTTCTATACATATCATTAACACCAAATTTGTCAATAATGTGTTTTTGTGTGGTGCATGCCAATCATATAATAAAAATTTTCTCGATAGATCCTTAATTGCAATTTAAGTATGACTAAATCCAAATACCTAACCAAAATGTATAATTAACTGCATTGAAGTTTATTTTGTGTTGTTTTATATTTAAATGATGTTTAGATCTGCTTAAATTTACCCTTGGGTTATTTTATGTACCTATAAAGTTTGTTATATATTTTTTTTATGGAAATGTACAAAGTGTATGGTAGAAATTTTGTCTGCTTTTAATTTTTCATTTAGCACAATAATTGATAAATTTAACATATAACTAAACATAACCAGTCTATCAGAAAAATATTCCCATTTGGAGATGATGAGCTCAACACTATAATTAAAATTATTAATTTAACTTGCTTTTAGGACAGCTATTGATTTCTCAGTAACCTTAAATAGAGATCTAACTATATATATATGTCCAGATCCGCTTATTGCAAAAGTATTTATAAAAATTAGAGAAGATAAAAAATATTGTAAAATTGATTTAAAAAATGCATGAATCAATTAATGTAAGTAATCAAATTGTATACACTCACCAATATTAATACACAGAATTAATTATTTATATAAATAGCAATCTTCCTAAAATCAATAGAAACATTACTTCTTTACATTAGTCACTGGTCCTGTTATGTAATTCTATCTAGAAAGGTTACAAGATTTGAATTGTCTAAATAAGGTGATTTTTGAAAGGTGTAACTTATTTATGTTATAAAGTAAATCAATAGAGTCAAGTGTATAAGACAGTATTGTCAAAAGAATATATGTAACCTATAATAAACTCCCCAGAGCCTACTTGTGTATCAGATGTCAAAAGTTAATGGGGTTAACTATTAGCTATAATGAGCTATTTTGAACACATTAGCTATAATGAGCCTACTGCATGAATCCTGAGTTGAAATGGGATGTGCGTCTGCAAGAACAAGAGCTTAATAAGCGTAAGTCAGCGTTGGAGTGAGTGCTGATGCACTTCGACCCACGTGCGCGTATCACTAGGACTATAGACGCCAGCCTCCATAGACTGAGTGATGCTTTGAGCAACGTTCAACTGCTCACTTACGATTGTGGTGGAGATGGCTATCATATTTGGTGGTAAACAGTTTAACTATTATCTATATCAATGATTCCCAAAGTGGTATAATATATCGACCCACCCTTTTTTTTTAAGGGAGAAATGCATTTTGCCGCGTGTAGGGCTCTCCGGTCTGAGAGGACCGGCCTACCCACTAAAACCCCCCAGTGTTCTCTAGGCCCATGCGGGGCACATTGCGGGGTGATTTTCACAATTCTACCCCTAAGAGTCTATGTCAACCTGCAAGGAGTCTAAATCAGCAAAACAAAAATTTGGGGTCCATCACATTAAAACGGGGGTCTGCAATAATGGATATCATAAATATCACTCAACATACACAGATAGTACCTATTTACTTACATAATACTATCTTTTAATATGAAGACATAAAATTATTTATAAAACACCTATGAAGTAAAACATTATTATAAATGTTTATTTAATTTTGTAGGATGTACGCATACAATGTCTAGTTAAGTAGGGGGTCTACCCAAAACCGAAATACATGGCAAAGGGTCTACGACACAAAAAGTTTGGGAGCCCTCTGATCTATATGGTTGAAATGAACTGTTCATTTTGAAAACAGATCATAGGTCACTAGTATCTATATTCAATAACTAGCTGACCCGGCGAACTTCGTACCGCCTTAGCGTGGCTTTGATGCACTACTTTATTTTGTATAGTTGAAACGATGCTCTTTTAATATAGTCTATGGCTGTGAATGACGTTGACATTCGTATAAAAAAAAATGACATTCGTAACGCGCGTTTTTTAAAATATGCAAAATTAAATGTATACTTTTCAATATTTCTGAGAGATTTTCTTAATATTTTTTTCCGTAAGAACCATCCTTGGACTTCCACAAACATTTAAAAAAAAGAATTATCGAAATCGGTTCAGCCGTTCACACGTGATGCCGTGACAACGCGAAACGGGTTTCATTTTTATATATATAGATAAAAAATGCATAATGGTAATTTCAACCTTGCATTTATTTGCATACAGTTCAACATACAACATAATAAATATAGTTCAAATAACATCGTAGCGGATTTTATTTGCGGCGCACTCTGTTTATTTGAGAGCACCAGTGATAAGGAATTCGACACAATTATTATTTCGTTTTGTTTATGAATTGATGTCCAAAGAGTTATTGAATTGGACAAACGATTATAAACTGTCGGTCCTGTCTGAACTGTCTGTGCGAAAATACGGGTTTACAATACTATTTATCCGATTTGTACAATTCGAAAATCGTATCAGTGTAGCTACCATGAGTTTACATTCATTGACAAATGATATCGATGTTGTAAAGTGTGTGAAAACTTTGTACAGCACCATGGCGAAACGTAATTGTACTATTCTTTTATATTAAACTGACGTGCTTCTATAGATTACTATACCTAATCCATAGGTCGCTGGTTCATATCCGGCTCGAAGGACCATTTATGTGGGTGCCGATGCGGAGTTTAATAAAAAACACATTTGATTGAATTTCAACTATATGTAGCGTTAAGAAAGCGCAAATTGACTCTTTGATGTTAGGAACACACCTTCATTGCTTAGACAACAGTGAGTGCTTGCAATATGAACTTTATATAATAACAATAAAGCTCAATTCCACTGTACGTTTTAGTTAGAAAACGTTTGCATGGGAAAATAAAAGGGCTGTTTTTAGGGTATTTCCGATAATTATTCATTTGCTTGGACACCACATAAAATATTTATTTTGCTTCAAACACTTTCCTTTTTAGTATTAGCACTAAACTTTATGCTCTAATATATTTGTAATCTTATTTATATTTAATAATATTTGTGACTATAGCTCACACCACGAACAGACAATAGCTCTGAACGTAAAATTATCTTTATAGAAGATCAAGACAGAAATTAGTTCCTGTACTAATAAAAGTAATACGGCGCGATAGGCGCACCAACCTTACAATATAAAAAACTGTGTTGCCAATGAAAATTATGTAAGCTTAGGACTTAACAACTATCGAAATCGATAGCAAACTCATAGTAAGGTAGGCGTTGAGAACTCGTACGTTGGACGAGCTGTATCAACCGCATCTATCAGCTCGCAGTAGGATGTGGTGGCCTGATAAAATCTAACTGCGCAAAATAATATTTCATCACCAATTATTAAATTATTTATTTCATTATAGCAATACTGTCCACAGCACCACTGGACAGATACTGGCTTCCCCAAGAAACTGACTTATTACATACACTATAGAACTTTGCAGTGGATATACATACATATGTGAAAATCAACCAGATGACGCGCTAGGTTTATTTACATTTTATTATTATAGACTTTTAATTTAATTCATATTATTATAGACAGGATATGTATCTTACGATAAATCACTGGAATTGTCGTGAGAAAAATATATAAATTAATTAGGAAATAAGTTATGGACTTTTAAACAGTGTACTCCTTTATACAACGTTAATATATTAACTTCGTCGTCATTTTAAGGGCATTTCTACCTATTACTATAAACATTTCAAAATGATCAGAAACATTTCTTAAGTGAAGATCTAAAAAATACGGTGTATGTTGTCTCACGATGTTTTCCTTCGATGTAAGAGCGTCGAATAAATGCACATATGAAATTCGAAAAACAAATTGGAACATGGCGAATTATCCGATTCGTAGATCGGTTACGAGACCTCTCTTTTATATCTGTTAACATGATCATTCATAAATAAATAAGTAATAGATAGCTTTTCCACACTGAACACATTTCACATTCGTTCAGAATGTAATTCACAACACCCATAATAACAACAAATTAGTTCAGTTAATTTTGCAACCGTTGATTATTCTACTCCAAGTACTCTATTTTTAGATTTGCAGACGACTGATTCTTTTATATGATAAGTACAATTGAAATTGGACCTTATGTCATACAATATAAAGATTGAATACAGTGCGGTGTGACATACGGACGGACAGACATGACGAATCCATAAGGGTTCCGTTTTTTGCCATTCGGCTACGGAACCTTAAAAACTTGTAAGATTGTATTTTCGCTCATGTGAGATAAATACTCTTACTAGATATAATTTTTAATTTAGGTACTTTGACGTTAATAAGGTCGCGTATAAACGTCTCTTTTAATTGGATAGACGACAATTTTTTAAATTCTATATGTAATTAGAGTACTATTTTAAGTGAAAAATATTGTACAACCAACAGTACACCTGCACCGTATTACTTTTGAAGATACATCGACATGTTTGCGGCGCTGTTGCGGGTCGCTCAAACACGCTCCATACTAAAAATACTGCAGTCGCGACGTCATAACTAAGTAAACTAGCCTAAATTGTATGAGCGTATAAACAAATTGTGGATCTTCTTTAAAATAACTTTGTTATTTGTGCGTTTATATGTATACTTTTTATATAAAAAAAATACATTTAATGTGACAATGCTAGAAATGTGTTCGTTTCATTAGAATTACGTAAATAATAATTGCTAATTTTTTAAGAAATCTAAAAACAATAATAAATAAATAATAAACTGATATTTCTATATTGACATACTTTCATGAGATATAAATTGTTCAAATCAGATAATTATAGTATAAAACGGCCATAATCAGCTGTAGTCGTCTACCCTATTAACATATTTTGAATCGCCAAACCCAACTTAATGCCTAAGCACATTTTGGACAGCACTGAATAACCGTCTGTTGCAATATCTGCTCTATACGCAATGAGCATAAAAATCAAATCAAAATCAAAATAATATTTATTCAACATAGACCTTTACAGGCACTTATTGACGTCAACAAACAAAACAAAAAAAAAGCTTAAATAAAAAAAAAAACAAAAACCTTGTCCGTACGTACGAATAAGGAAAAAAAAAGAAAAAATATATTGACTCGACACCTGTTCGGAAATTGGGACAGCCTTCTCGAGAAGAACAGGCAAGAAACTCTGAAGGTCAACAGGCAAGAAACTCTGAAGGTCATAAAGTTGATATATTGCTCGGCAGGCATCCCGGTATCGCAGCAGCACCTGCTGTACAACCTAAAAGAGCTGGACGACTCTGCGTCGCTGGCAGAGCAGCACATCGGCGACGGCGCTCGACTGCGGCTGGTGCTCGGCATGAGCGGCGGGCCCGTGGCCACGCGCCGCTTGCCGCCGCCCGAGCCCTGGCACGACCTGGAGCGGCTGCTGGAAAACAATGGGTAAGTGACGGATCTGGAAACGCTGTCTCGATGCCTACAGCTAGCTACAGTCATTTTCTTTGTCATTTTTAGCACAATTGGGTAGACGACATTTTTTTTAATTCTATATATAATAAGAGTACTCTTTTAAGTGAGAAATATTGTAGAACCAACAGCACACCTGCACCTATTACTTTTGAAGATACATCGACATGTTTGCGGCGCTGTCGCGGGTCCGCGAAAAACGCTGCATACTAAAAACACTGCAATTGTGACGTCATAACTAAGTAAACCCGCCTAATTTGTATGAGCGTATAAACAAATTTAAAAATAATTTTGTTATTTGTACATCTATAGGTATTACTTTCTATATAAAAAAATGTTACATTTAATGTGAGATTGCTAGAAATGTGTTCGTTTCATTAGAATTACGTAAATAATAATTGCTCATTTTTTAGAAATCTCAAAAACAATATAAATTAATAATTAAACTGAAATTTGTATATTGACATACTTTCATGAGATATAAATTGCTCAAATCAGATAATTATAGTATAAAAACGGCCATAATCAGTTGTAGTCGTCTACCCTATTGCAACCTACACAAAAACTACAGCGTACTTTGCCAACATTTGATTTAACATAATTTCACAGTAAGTTCACCGCCTATCTTGCCCTTCTGGAGCACAATGCAAACACTGCTATTTTTACCGTGGGAGAGCCACGCTTCGGCGCGAATTGGGCCGGCTCGACCGGAGTGATACCACGGCCTCACAGAAAATCGGCGTAAAATAGCGCTTGCGCTGTGTTTCGCCGAGTGAGTGAGGCTACCGGAGGCCCAAGGCCCCCCCCCCCCCCCCCCCTTATTCCCTTTTAAAAGGCCGGCAACGCATCTGTGACTCCTCTGGTGTTGCGGGTGTCCATGGGCAACGGTTATCGCTTACCATTAGGTGATCCGTTTGCTGTCCTATCCTATAAAAAAAAGCAAGATTTATTAAGGCGGGAGGTACCCATAAAAACCCCTTCCGGTTGAAAAGTGATACCTTTCAATGCTACATATCAAATGTTTAGAATCCAGAACTTATTGACGTTTTTGCCGGCAGCGAGGAGATGGATTGGGGCAGCAATGGGTGCAAGGTCACGGTTCTGGTGTTCCGCGAGGGCGAGAGGGTGAACATGCTGCGCGTGCGCGAGAACCGCGACGGCTCCTACTCGCCCGTCGAGCTGAAACGATGTATGTTTTTACACACACATACTCCAAACGAGTGTTTTAAGATCTAATTCTGTTCTGTACAAGAAGATATACATGTAACTTGTATACAAAATGTTCTGAAATTACAGAAATAGTGCTGTAGAAGCCATATCCATTCATTAAAAGTTACGGTTTGAATATTCTATAGTATAGCATCAAAGCTAAGCTAAGCTAATAATATGTACAGCACGTCAAACAACACCTAGCAAATGCAATACGAAAATCGCCGCTATTACGAGAGGCATAAGAGCTGTCTCAAGGTCAACATGAGCCAGACGCATTGATGTATGCACCACAATTAATACATTTAACGTAATTTTTTAATTTTGTTTGTTTGTTATGTTTTCAAATTTTCATGGCGGTTTGTTAGTAGAACGCACCACGTACTATCGGGGTCTCTCGCGCCTTACCACTTTTTAGAAATATTCGTATGCAAGCGGCTCGCACCGGGCACGACTACGCGATGCGTAGCTATCCCTGATTGGTTACGTATTTTACTACGATTTACTACGACCATTCATTATACCAAAAGAGATTTCAAACAAACGATTTTGAAATCTCTTTTGGTAGGTATAGGTATCAGTCTGCTTTACGCCTTCGTGAATTGTTCACGTCTTCGCTGCTGTTAGTTTCTGTGCTCGCTACGACCTCTGCTCAAGGACCATGGCCTTACGAAATCTTTCTGTTGAAGAAAGAGCAAGAATAGTTGCTCTTCATGAACTCGGCAGGAATATTACGCAAATTTCGCAAGAACTTGGTTTCTCGGTAAGTTTTATTTAAATGTTTAAAATTTTTTAAAAGTAAATCTTATAAAGATGTAGGTAATTATTTTTTTTATTTAACGTATAGATATACTTCTACGAGTAGCTAGCTATTAGTACTTAGCGGTCAAGTGGCGTTTTGAAATTGAAACCGTTTCATATACAAATAGTCAATATCTACGCAGTCAATATGTATGGATTTTTTGTCCAGTTAATAGTCGGTCCCAAAATAATAGTGTTTGTATTCATGAGTAGAATGTTATTTTATTAAGCACAGACTTCCTTACTCTTAATACTTAAATTAAATATAACACTGCTAATTCTTTAAAAATTACCGCGGGCGGTTCTCATTGATCTTATTATTAAAAGACGCCGCTTGCCGCTTTCGGCACGTGTCATACCGTTCAAATGTGCAAGTAAACTTCACGCTTACCACTACGTCTTAAGAATTTAATTCATTCTATAATTGCGGGGCGTTATAATATGCAATTCAAGGAAAATGATGCGCTCCTTTGATATAGGCGATTCGATTTTTAAGTTGGAGTTTTAAAAGATAGGTAACTTTAATATGATTTTATTGATTCTATTACAAAGACCTATACCTATTTTATAAGTTAAATTAATAAGAAAACCCTAGGTATTTAACAGTTTTGTTTTTCAGAGACGATCAGTCGTCTTTGGGTTCGTCGAATCGAAGAGGAGGGTGATTTTAACGTCGACCACGCTCGGCACATCCATATTTAATTCAACCAAATATGGTTTTTAATGCATCAACATCACGTTAGATATTTTATATTTTAATTAATGCTCAACAAGCTCAAGAAATGGTCAACTCAACACATATGCAGTGGAGCCATTCACGCCCACAAGTGTCTTCGCCCAGCAATTTGACTGCAGCTTGAGGACTGTAAGGAGAGCACTTCATCGCGCTGGGCTACATCACAGAAAACCTGCTAGAAAAATTATTCTAAGCGAAGAAAATAAGATAGCGAGAACCCGGTTCGCTCGAGAGTATAGGGATTTCAATTTTTCACGTGCTATATTTGCCGATGAAAAAAGTTTTAAATCTAACCAAATAGGTCGTCGGCATTTATGGCGCTTAGACAATACACGTTTTGAGCCTCGTAATGTGAACCCAAACAATAATTCGGGCAGAATCTGTGCAAATATGTGGGGATGGATGAGTGCCGCTGGACCCGGAGAGCTGGTCGAAATATCCGGGAGGGCTACTGGTCAGTCCTACCTCGAGTAGAGGTGCGCAAAATAGTTCACTGAAGTAAAGAATGATATACCTACTTCAACTGGACTAGATGAAGTATATCAATCATTTAGTTAATTTAGTTCTTCTTGTTCACATGGCTCAGTACTTCAGTGGTCCATTTGAGTCACCTTATCGCTTAGTTCATTTACGTCACTTCATTCGTATAGTTCAATTAGTCCATCTGTATCGTAGTTCTTTTAAGTAGGTATGAGACGTTATGTCAATTTGACTGCATAACTAAACACATGTATGATACATATTCCTTCAACTAATTATTCAAGTAAAACTAAACATAATGTTTGCGCTATAAGACATGAAATTGTGTGCAGGTAGACTCCGACCGGCCGGTGATTCTAGTTCCTGTATTCCACAAACAAATCACAGCTGAACCATTACTTTTAACCAATAGAATTGCATAGATTGTTAGATGACGTGATATTCTAGCGTTCGGATTGGATAAGCGGCATAGTTCGGTTCATTTTGTTAGTGGAATTGACCCACAGGATGCCAAGCCAATCAACTGTCTCGCTCTCGCACGCTATGTTTGTAATCTATCCGTTCGCTTTACTCTCCTTCAGTGAAAGAAGTGTTTTATGAACTAATGAAGTAAATGAAATTATTTATACCAACTCTGTATTTTTTTAATAATATGTGTTAATGCATGCACTGCTGGTGTCCTAATAATAAATAAATAAATGAACTACTGAACTAGTTGGGACCAGAATCAATGAGTGAAGGAGATATAATTGCGAAGTGGAGTGCAATTGAAGCATTCATTCACGAACAACTCGACTCTAACCTCGAGCTTCTCCAGGAGACATGGTCCCTACTGTGCGTGTGGTGTATCCGGGGACAGAAGTTCCGGAATTTATATTTATTCATGATAACTGCCCTATTCATACCGCGCGTGTGGTGCAAGGGCGGCTTGAAGCTCAGCCGGACATTCGAACGGTGCGATGGCCCTCCCGATCTCCAGTTCTAAACCCTATTGAAAATCTTTGGGGATTGATGGTTCAGCGGTGGGACACACAAAATGAAAGGTCCAGAGATAATTTAATTGCACATTGCAACCGAGTTTGGGATTCACTCCGAGGCTCAGACTTGTGTGAAGTCCTTGTGCGCTCGATGCGAGCTAGGTGCGACGCTGTCATAGCTGCCAATGGGGCATTGACGAAATATTAAATTAAAAATAAATATGTATTTTCTAATGCAAATAAAATTTTTTAGCTTCTTCAATGTTGACGTCTTAACTATTCTGCCACCGACACTAGCCACCCCAATCGAAAATTTAAACAGCATTTGTCACTTTTCAACTTTTTTTTACTTTGTCAAGCCAAAGTAGACCAAAATACACTATTCATAATGCGGGTTCGAGTCCCGGCCGAGTCAAACATTTGTTTGCATTTTTTCTAATATATTAATTTATCTTGTATTTTAAATAAGATTTAAAGCCAACAAACACAAAAATATTAATATGATTATGTAACACAACAATTAATGACGTATTTCAGTGGACACGCGGTTGTATCTACTTTAAAAAGGTTTTAATTTAGTAAAAAGTTCTGCTCAACATTAATATTAGTTTAATTACTATAAAGACTATACAAACCGCGTTTTATCGCCAAAAGTATTCTAACTGATGTTGAAGTCCATTGTATTTTGTTTTGATTGGCCCAGAAGCATAATGACGTTTAAAATTATTTCATATTTTAGTAAATAATTCTATTTGTAAAAAGATAAATATGAATATTAATTTTATTTTGTTATTTTAACAATGCCGAAGGGTCGCCTTCAAGTTTAATGCTTATGTATTAATGTGACAATATTGAACTGTATATCATTTCTAAATTTTAAAATATCAATCTTTTATTGATTATGTAATGTATTTTTTTTACGCAACAAAAACAAACCGACTTCAAAACTATACCTATGCAAACTTAAACTGTAAAGTCTTAAATAATGTTTTAATTACTTCAAATATACATATATTTATATGTATAATAATTTATTTTGAAATTGGGGCCAGCAATGAATGCCAGTCCTTTGTGGGAGAAGGGCGATAGTTTAGTCGGTATATATTTTTGTTGCGAAAAATTTTATTTATTATTTTTTTGAATTTATTAAAATTTATATGGGACCTTCTCGGGTGTACTTTATAAACAAAAATAAATCAAAACCGATCTACAATTGACGGACTAATCGAGTATCAAATGTGCATGAAATGTAAAAACAGCTTTTTTTTTTTTTTCAGTTTTTCTTGAAAACTTTTAAATCAATTTCGATAATTTTTCATGGGAGCCCCTCTAGAAGATACTCTACGAATCAAAAAAGTATCCTCAAACTCGGTTCATAAACGACGAATTTATGCGCGAACTAACTTAAAAATAAACATAAGTAGTATATGGTTGAATTGAGAAACCTCATTTTTTGAAGTCGGTTAAAAGTTTTGTAAATCGGTCAATTTATTAGTTACATATTTAATATTAACATTTAACTATATTTTCTGATAGTAATGTAATCAATAAATAATATATGCAATATCATAAAAAATGTAAGGAAAAGTTGAGCACAAGCGATCCCAAATAGGTCGAAGTGCGATGGCTTCTGCTTGGGAGCCACTCCACACCCTTAAGATAAAATAAGGAATAGGCGACGAATCTTCCTCCATTTTCGATCTAGACACTGCTGTGTGGTCAAATTAAAGTCTGGGCATTGTTAAGATACCCAGTCATTTAACGATACAGTTTAGGGTACTAATCATAATTCTAGGCAGACGATGAAACCAACCATTTATTTCATGTTTGTTTCCATATTTTTAATCATGCTATTCTCCATTCTTTCTTGTTTAATCGTTTAAATTATCTAATTGAATATTTACGGCCATGCATTGCTGCTGTATTTGATGTTCTTAAATAATGCTTCTCTAGTGTAAGAATATTAAGATTAATTATACTCGTATCAAAGACGTTAATGTTTGCAGAATTATTAATATACATTTTAAGACTCACTTTCTTTTGTTTTTAATATTTTCCTTATTGTTTCTATTATATTAATTCACATATAAGTCATTAGCAGTAAATATATAATAGCAATAAAAGTCAAAGCTAAACTAAAACAAAATAGTTATTGGTATTTAGCAAAAACTATTTTTACTTGTGGAATATCTGCTGGAACTAAAATGTTTTACTTAACCGTAACATCAACAAGTAAATGTAGAAAACTCACATGTTTATAATGCATTTAAAAACGGAGTTATCCTGTTTATCCTTAACTTTTTAATTACATATATTCATCGAGAAGACAATAAGGCCAGTCATTAGAGCCTGAAACCCGAAAGAAATTACCTACTAACTCGCTAAAATGTTGAGGGGTCATTAAGGAAGGTGAAATACCTTACCGTGTGATTTTGCAGCGCTCTGGGGTGTACGGAAAGGGTTGAAAAGTTTGAAAAGGGGTGAAAAGTGTTTTTTGTTAATAACATTGTCAAAAAAATTGTAACACGCTGCAAACTTAGAATTAGGTTGTTCTCATTATTTTGTAACGTGTATTAATTTTGCAACGTTCGCAACATACGGAACATTGTTTATAATTAAAAAACAATGATATTTGTTAATAACAAGGGTATAAAAAATAGTAGCTCGCTGTAAATTTGTAATTACCTCGTGTACAGCATTTTATAGCAACTATCAAATTTGCAGTGTTTTGTAACAAACTGAACATTGCTTAATACTATATAAACAATTATTTCAGTTAGTAACAATGGTCAAAGAGTCAGTTAAGAGTTGCAATCTAGAGAAAATGTTGTCAAAACACTTGTGGCGGCATATCAAAGCGCCGCACACAAAAACATGGTCGGTGTCTTTTGTAACGTCGCCATAGAACGCCGCGTCCCCGTTTAACCAAATACCGTTTCCATAGAGATATTTTTTTTAATATCGCTCGCTTATTGCTATCTCGCTCGCTTAGCGCTATCTCACTTGCATGTTTCCGCGCGAGCACAATAGTTGAATGAACGAAAGGCGTAGCTTGTAGCCGTAGCATCGTGCAGTGTGCAAGCGACTAACGCTCTAGAGGTGGTAAGGCGCCAGTGTCCCCGATAGTACATGAGAATGTTCTTTTTTTTGAATCATTAGCAGACGCGAATCAATTAGTGAATAGACTCTTTGTCCAAATGTAATAATGTTCACATTTCAAAACTTATAGATGTCTATGAAATTTGTGTAGATAAAAGTGCATAATAGTTGTTATGCAACTGTTGTATTAATTCAGGGGTATTAAAATACGAATGTGAATTTTATCACACGAAGCGTAGCCGAGTATGATAATGAGTATCACATGAGTGTTTTAATACCTAATTATAACAGTTGCATACAAAACTTTATCTACAATCATGAGTGTGAATCCTCTATAAAGATTCTCATACCATAGGGTGGTGTTGTAGTGTTGTAAGAACTATGTAAATTCCAGAAAAGTCTAATTGCGAAGCATGTAAAATAAACAAACCT
Organism: Scirpophaga incertulas; assembly: GCA_036419045.1. NCBI lineage: Eukaryota > Metazoa > Arthropoda > Insecta > Lepidoptera > Crambidae > Scirpophaga > Scirpophaga incertulas. Next base: position 3,771,764 of record CM071640.1, on the reverse strand, counting down.
TAATAATTAAATAATTATTTATTGTAATAATTATTTACATTTTGGATCGTACAATTATTGAAATGCACTTGAACATTTGCACCTTGTTGAATGTTGGCAGATCCTGATGTACGTGGAATATTTATATTCACCACTTCATTATTTCTATTTTCTATAGAACTTAAAATTTGATTTGACACGTGGGTTTTGTTGGATATGTCATTGCATGAGAATGTTCTTTTTTTGAAATTCATAATATCACGCGTTTGGATGATATAATATCATTGAGTGTTTTAATGTTGGCAATAAGCTAATTGTTATAGGTTCTTTTATAGACGATTATTATGCTATTTTTTTTTTATTTTTTTTTATTTATAGTAGGTTTGCGTTTGTCCACAATCTCACCTGATGGTAAGTGACGATGAGGACTAGGATGGAACACGTTTACCTAGCAAATGCCTATTCACTCGTGACTTGAAGGTAGACCGTAAGATTATATTGTTCCCGGAACACAGACGTCGGCAAAGAGTTCCACATCTTAGCTGTTCGTATTAAAAACGAAGAGTGGAACCGTTTTGTACGTGTAAGAGGATAGTCCACCACGTAAGGATGGTAGTTAAGCCTACGTCTGGTTGACTGGTAGTGGATAATAATCCTCTATATAGTAGATAAAAAATAAAATAGCCCGAATTTCCCAACAAGGCTAGTGACATTATGACACTTTGTAGTTTTAATTCTGAGAAATGTTTACCTTTTATAACAAGGGTAGTGACAGATAATAAGTCAACTATCACATACAATTTAATTTTTTCTATAGGGCTTAAACATAGTCATAACATAAATTTGTCTGTTTTTTATCTCTGAGGCACGTCAAAGATGCGGTCCAAATGCCGCGTGCTCGGGTTCATAATTGGTGTGTATACTGTTTTAAACAGTACCATACATCCGCAGCCCGTGGTAGTAGTTTGGCTCGTCCGCAGGCTCGACGTCGGATCGTGCGTCGGATCGCAAGTCGGATCGTGATCGTGGCGTGGCGTCTGGCACGTCACGTGCGTCCGTCGATCCCGCAGAAGCTGCCCGCGACAACGCCGTCACTATGACCAAGATGATGGACCTGCGCCGCCGCATGGAATCCCTGTCCGTTCGCCGGCGGCCACCGAGAGAAGGTACGTGCTCTTTAGCGCCGGGGGAAGGTTCGTGCTGTGTAGCGCCGCGGGAAGCTACGTGCTATGTAGCGCCGCGGGAAGCTACGTGCTCTTTAGCGCCGGGGGAAGGTTCGTGCTGTGTAGCGCATAGGAAAGCTACGTGCTATGTAGCGCCGCGGGAAGCTACGTGCTCTTTAGCGCCGGGGGAAGGTTCGTGCTGTGTAGCGCATAGGAAAGCTACGTGCTATGTAGCGCCGCGGGAAGCTACGTGCTCTTTAGCGCCGGGGGAAGGTTCGTGCTGTGTAGCGCATAGGAAAGCTACGTGCTATGTAGCGCCGCGGGAAGCTACGTGCTCTTTAGCGCCGGGGGAAGGTTCGTGCTGTGTAGCGCATAGGAAAGCTACATGCTATGTAGCACCGAGAGAAGCTACGTGCTCTGGAGGGACGAGGGAAATTAAATGCTACGTAGCATCGCCGAGGGAAGGTTCAAATGTTCAAACTACACTTTATTTTAATTACAATGTAAAATTAGATATGTTTCCACGTCCTTAATATGATTATTATCATCTGAAGTCCTATTTTCTCGATTTGTTGTAGACGCGATTTAGAAACTCTCCAGATGACGAATTATTTTTGAATAGAATATAACCCTACGTTATTTGAAAACGAAATCCAAGAATTCTCAAAAGATTTCTTATTGAATATTGATAGATAATTAGGCAGTGAAGTTACAGTAAAGCCCAATTTGACTTAACATTTTCAATTGAGTACCATAAGCATTTGCAGGTCTAGTTGGTTATAATGCCAACACAGTTGTTAAATAAATGTGTTCCCCACTCGAATCGCGATATCTTTGGTCACTGATCAATGTGTTTAAATATGATCAATATCCCCATTTTAAAGAGTGACATTTTAAACTTTCTTACAGCCGACACTCTAGAAATCCAGAAGACCAAAAGCGAGGAAACCTTATCAGGCTCACGGTCAGACGAGCGTTACCCAGAAATGTTCAAGCCCAGGTGTTACCAGCCGTACAGCATCGAGAACACCCCTATATTCGACTTGGACAAACTCGGAAAGGAGATATACGAATACGATTGCCCATTGGCAGACCAATATGCCTTGCCCCCCATCGGGACGAGAACGAACTCAGGTGAACACCATTATTTTGTATTGAAGAAGTTATCTTTACATATTTAAGAAAAAATACAAAAAATATGTTTTTGTGCCAATTAAATAAATATAAATTTCTCAATGTAGATATACTCTATATCTATGATACAGGAATAGTTGTAATAGTAGGGGCTATGACTGTGAGGGATGGGACCATCTGTTCCCACAAAACGGAGAAAGACACCTTCTCCCAACCGAGAATTGATATGTTACTTGTAAATATATAATAAATAAGGAAATAAAAAGTACTAACACAAACAAAAAAGACTGCGGACCAAAGAGTCCGCAGAAAATTAGAATTATTATTAAAAAAAAAAAGTAGATTCTCTTAATTTGAATTTAGGTACGTCTAAATTGAAATCCTATTTAAAAAGAATAATTTTAATTAAGTTCACTTTTATTTGTGTATTTTGCTCAGAATCTAATATCGTTTGTGTCCCGAATTAGAAAATAAATAAATAAATACATACTATATGTTGGATCGCCGAGCAGGCTAATGCGTTCACTCGCCATAATAGTAGATTTAAACAATAATTAAAACCACAATAAACTATGAAAACTTGTTTAATCACAATCACAAATACAATTACGAATCACAAGTACAAATTCACAAATCCTTTTATATGAAAGCTAATTATGGTCACGAAGAGACTAGTGAATTTGCGAGCGTGCGTGTCGCTTGGCCACCGAACTTCAACTGAGCTCTCTAGTCTAGCGCGTCCATGTCAACACCTTCCATGCGGTATTATACTACCGCGCCGGAAACGAATCAAATAACGTCCACGCCGCTCGCAACACCACGCGGACGCATGTCCTCTCTAAGTCGACCATAAATAAAATGTGTAACTTGTAATTTCTGATATTACAAAAATCAACATAAACAAAATAACATTTTCATTATTGTTAATATTTTAATAATTTTTGATACGCGCCGACACGGCCGTCCTGCATCTTCACACGCCCTCGTGTGCCTCAAGTCGAACGTGTGAGAAGGTTAATTTTCCGTATCTGAACAACAAAAAAAGTAAAAGCACATGAATGACTTACTCGGCCATACTGATCTAAAAATAAAACTCCTAAATAATTCAATTATTGCAGAATAGATAAATTTATTGCCACTCAGATCAATTTTTACAAACCAATTGCCACACAGGTCAATTGTCACACAGGTCAATTGCCACACAGGTCAATTGCCACACAGGTCAATTGCCACACAGGTCAATTGCCACACAGGTCAATTGCCACAAACAATTGCCACACAGGACAATAATCATACAGTAATTGCCACATAGGTCAATTGCAACGAACTAATTGCCACAAAGGTCAATTATAAGATAGGTTAATTACCACATAGGATAATCACCTTGAACATAGCAACAATATTCAATTTGATAAAGAATCGGTCTCCTTACTGGTGCCGACACGGACACTTCCTGACTGGGTTAGATTATTAAAAACATTTAACTCTAAAGGAACATAACAGTTTGGCATAGCTCGTAGCGGATCATGTGCATACTTAAATGTTCTATTTGAGTCCAGGGATTTCAAAACATATCTATCACCATTAAGCAACTCGGTTACCAAATAAGGACCTCTAAATTTGGGTGCCAGCTTAGTCTGATTTCTTTCATGGTTTTCTAAAAGAACATAATCACCAATTTTAAAGCGGATTATTTTAGCTTTGGTTTTGTCGAACATTGTTTTTTCTTGTATGGCACTATTTTGGATGGCTTGTGTTGCTTGTTCCCTGACTTTCAACAAATCAACTGAACTATCTTCATTTATATCACTTGTTATTAAATTTAACGGTCTGGAAACTTTACCTATTAAGAGTTCTAATGGACTTGATTTGGTTACGCGATTGACCGTACTATTTAATGCAATCTGCACTTCGGGAAGTGCATCTTGCCAGGATCTATTGTTTTCAGTTTCGACAGCGGTAAGCATATTTTTTAAAGTACTCATTATTCTTTCAACCTGTCCATTAGCACGACTGGTCCCTGTAGCAATTAAATGCAGACCTATGCAGTGTGAATCACAAAAATATCTAAAATCTTTGCTAGCAAAGCATCTGCCTTGATCGGCTATTACCCTGCTTGGAGCACCAAATAGTGAAACACTGTATTTTAGTGCTTGAATAGCGTTTGGAGTATCAATATGTTTTGTGTGATATAAAATTGTATATTTTGTAAAAGCATCAACTAAAACAAAAATATACTCTTTTATATCATTTTTACCCGTTAATTTGCCAGTCGCGTCTATGTGGATGGTATGCCAAGGGGTTGACACCTTTGGAATGGGATGCAATTCAGCCTGCACTTTCCCTGAATGTGACTTTGACAATCTACAAGTCATACAATTGTCAACAAATTTTCGGACATATTTATTCATGTGAGGAAACCAATAATGACAGTATACCTTTTCTAATGTTTTTTCCCACCCCAGATGTAATATACTTTCGTGAATATTATTAATTACTGCCCACTGAAACGCTCTTGGCACAATAGGTAACCAAATACTGCGATTATTTCGTTCAATTTTTCTATGTAATATTCCTCGCCTTATTTCGTAAGTTTTTATTATATCCTTGTCAAGTGCTTTATCATTTAATTTTGAAATTATGGATGTCAATTCAGGATCTTTTTGTTGTTCAGCAAGGAACCAGTTATCACTGATCTCAGTAAGATGAATACGTTTTTGAACTGATTTTAAATTTGTACTGTTTGATATAGGATTTCGGGACAGGAAATCTACATGTTCCATTTTTTTTCCTGATCGATATTCTATATCAAAATCGAAGGTTTGTAAATAACACCACCATCTATGAACACGAGGTGTTAGATCTATTTTTGATTTTGAAGCTTTGACTGCATTACAGTCTGTGACTACTAGAAATTTGCGACCCTGCAGGTAGTGTCTAAAATGTTTTATTGCATTTACTACGGCTAACGTCTCGAGTTCATAAGAGTGATATTTTGATTCACAGTACGAAGTCCTACGGCTAAAGTACTCAATAACATGAAGCTTTCCATCAATTTTTTGCATTAAAATAGCACCGTACCCCTCCGAACTAGCATCTGTATGTAATTCAATAGGATGTTGCGGGTCGAAGATCCTCAGAACTGGTTTTTGAGCAATGAGATGATGTTTTGTCTTATTGTCTCAAGATGAGGAGACCAGTTAATTTGACCAGTTTTCGATGTTAATCTGTACAGTGGTGCAGTAACTTTTGAAAATCCAGGAATAAACTGACGAAAATATGACGCCAGTCCAACAAATTGTCGTAATTGCGTTGCTGTTCTAGGTGGAGGTAGTTCAGAAAGTGCATGTACTTTGCGAATATTGGGACGAATTTGCCCAGATGAAACTTGGTAACCCAAATAATGCACTTCATTTTTTAAAAACGCACATTTTCTAATATTGAGTGAGAAACCTGATTTGGTCAATGCGTCTAACACTAATTTAAGTCTTTCTATTCCTTCTTCAACGGATGTTGAAGGAATAATTATATCATCAATATAGCAAACAGCAAATGATTCAGAGAAGGGTCCAAGAGCTTTGTTAATAGCTCTTTGATACACAGCAGGCGCATTTCGCAACCCAAAAGGCATAGTAACGTATTCGAATTGCCCATCAGGGGTAACAAAAGCAGTTCGCTCTATTGATTCTGGCTCGATAGGTATTTGATGGTATCCACTAGCCATGTCAAGAGACGAGAAATAGTTAGCACCTACTAAACGTTGGATTTGATCACCAATCAAAGGTAACGGATATCTATCTGGTATAGTGTTTTGGTTTAATTCGCGATAATCGACGCATAGGCGATCTGTACCATCCCTTTTTTTAACTAAAAGTACAGGACTTGCGAATGGAGAGTTACTTTCTCTTATGATACCGGCAGATAACAAATCTTTAATTTTATTTCGAACCACTTCTCGTTCATTAGGGCTCATTCTATAAGGTCGTCTTTGAACTGTACGACTAGGGTCTATTAGACGAATAACAAGTTTTCCAGTATTAACTCTAGAGGAAGGTATACCATCAATAAATTGGTTAGAATACATTTCAAGCAATTCAAGCAAATGATGCCTACTTTCAACTGGAACATCAGTGTTAATATTCTTAAAGGTGTTTATTTTTTGGCCAATTTCACAGTAATCCACTAGTCGAATTTTATTAATCAAAATATTAAATTGTGAAATTTCAACAGAAAATCCTAGCGCTATTAAATCACGCCCTATTAAAATATCATTACCAATAGCATTATCAGGCACAATATGAAAAAGCAATTCTATAGTATAATCTTGGATATTAATCGTAGACAGAATTTGTAAATGACAATGTAAACTGGATGAACCGATACCTAATAGTGTAACAGAATCGTGAAAACGTTTGCCGGATATTCTATTTGAAATTGTATTTCTAATCAAGGAACACTCAGCACCAGAATCAAAACAGAATGAAAACTTCTCACCCGAATTATAAAGACAACCCGTTGCTGCTCCGATGGTACAGATGTTAACCCGTAGTTCACTTGATTGATCTTGTGCACTCCTAGTTTCTTTCTTTGGACACCTCGGTGCTATGTGGCCTTGTTCGCCACACCGGAAACAGGTTATTTTCCTTTGCGCAGAAAGCTCTTTTCGTTGCTGCGTATTATCCCTGACTGTAGACTCATGGCTGCCAGAAGTGAAGACATTATTTCTTTCCTTGGGGATATTGCATTCATACATAAGATGGCCAAATTTTCCACAGCTATAACACTTCCGCGCCATATCACCACGTGGTCTTTTTGTATCACTCCCTTGGTTATGTTTTTCGCAAGATGGAAACGCTCTTTTCTTGTAAGTAAAACGCATAAGCTCTCTCTGTAGACTTACCCGTGAATCAATATCCGTCGTAAATGCCAATCTTTGAATCTGGGAATCAAATCGAGATGCATGGGCAAGTGCAACACTAACAGCTATCTGTTCCATAGACATGTTTTTGAAACGATTTGATAATGTACTTAAAATTCTATTGATGTATGTTGCCATATTTTCGCCCTCATCAGGATTCCCGTTCAAAATATTATAAACAGTTGCAGCTGGAGTCTCAATGGTATCAAATCGGGCTAAAAAGATATTTCTCAGTTGTTGCCATGTTATATCAGGATACGAGTTCTGTACAAGCCATGTAGCTGCAGATCCCTTTAAAGATTTACTGAGTAAAATTATCAACCGGCTTCCAATAACATTATGTTCTAACAAACATAGATCTACTGTATTACACCATGCCTGTGCATCTGCATCGGGATTTTCGGGATTAAATTCAGGTAGTGATAACATAAATGAATTTTTATGCGGCTCTTTAATAGATTTTATTAAATCTATCATATTATTTTGCTGAAGTTCAAAAAGTTTCCTCCATTTATCTAATTTGACCAGTTTTCGATGTTAATCTGTACAGTGGTGCAGTAACTTTTGAAAATCCAGGAATAAACTGACGAAAATATGACGCCAGTCCAACAAATTGTCGTAATTGCGTTGCTGTTCTAGGTGGAGGTAGTTCAGAAAGTGCATGTACTTTGCGAATATTGGGACGAATTTGCCCAGATGAAACTTGGTAACCCAAATAATGCACTTCATTTTTTAAAAACGCACATTTTCTAATATTGAGTGAGAAACCTGATTTGGTCAATGCGTCTAACACTAATTTAAGTCTTTCTATTCCTTCTTCAAACGGATGTTGAAGGAATAATTATATCATCAATATAGCAAACAGCAAATGATTCAGAGAAGGGTCCAAGAGCTTTGTTAATAGCTCTTTGATACACAGCAGGCGCATTTCGCAACCCAAAAGGCATAGTAACGTATTCGAATTGCCCATCAGGGGTAACAAAAGCAGTTCGCTCTATTGATTCTGGCTCGATAGGTATTTGATGGTATCCACTAGCCATGTCAAGAGACGAGAAATAGTTAGCACCTACTAAACGTTGGATTTGATCACCAATCAAAGGTAACGGATATCTATCTGGTATAGTGTTTTGGTTTAATTCGCGATAATCGACGCATAGGCGATCTGTACCATCCCTTTTTTTAACTAAAAGTACAGGACTTGCGAATGGAGAGTTACTTTCTCTTATATGATACCGGCAGATAACAAATCTTTAATTTTATTTCGAACCACTTCTCGTTCATTAGGGCTCATTCTATAAGGTCGTCTTTGAACTGTACGACTAGGGTCTATTAGACGAATAACAAGTTTTCCAGTATTAACTCTAGAGGAAGGTATACCATCAATAAATTGGTTAGAATACATTTCAAGCAATTCAAGCAAATGATGCCTACTTTCAACTGGAACATCAGTGTTAATATTCTTAAAGGTGTTTATTTTTTGGCCAATTTCACAGTAATCCACTAGTCGAATTTTATTAATCAAAATATTAAATTGTGAAATTTCAACAGAAAATCCTAGCGCTATTAAATCACGCCCTATTAAAATATCATTACCAATAGCATTATCAGGCACAATATGAAAAAGCAATTCTATAGTATAATCTTGGATATTAATCGTAGACAGAATTTGTAAATGACAATGTAAACTGGATGAACCGATACCTAATAGTGTAACAGAATCGTGAAAACGTTTGCCGGATATTCTATTTGAAATTGTATTTCTAATCAAGGAACACTCAGCACCAGAATCAAAACAGAATGAAAACTTCTCACCCGAATTATAAAGACAACCCGTTGCTGCTCCGATGGTACAGATGTTAACCCGTAGTTCACTTGATTGATCTTGTGCACTCCTAGTTTCTTTCTTTGGACACCTCGGTGCTATGTGGCCTTGTTCGCCACACCGGAAACAGGTTATTTTCCTTTGCGCAGAAAGCTCTTTTCGTTGCTGCGTATTATCCCTGACTGTAGACTCATGGCTGCCAGAAGTGAAGACATTATTTCTTTCCTTGGGGATATTGCATTCATACATAAGATGGCCAAATTTTCCACAGCTATAACACTTCCGCGCCATATCACCACGTGGTCTTTTTGTATCACTCCCTTGGTTATGTTTTTCGCAAGATGGAAACGCTCTTTTCTTGTAAGTAAAACGCATAAGCTCTCTCTGTAGACTTACCCGTGAATCAATATCCGTCGTAAATGCCAATCTTTGAATCTGGGAATCAAATCGAGATGCATGGGCAAGTGCAACACTAACAGCTATCTGTTCCATAGACATGTTTTTGAAACGATTTGATAATGTACTTAAAATTCTATTGATGTATGTTGCCATATTTTCGCCCTCATCAGGATTCCCGTTCAAAATATTATAAACAGTTGCAGCTGGAGTCTCAATGGTATCAAATCGGGCTAAAAAGATATTTCTCAGTTGTTGCCATGTTATATCAGGATATGAGTTCTGTACAAGCCATGTAGCTGCAGATCCCTTTAAAGATTTACTGAGTAAAATTATCAACCGGCTTCCAATAATATTATGTTCTAACAAACATAGATCTACTGTATTACACCATGCCTGTGCATCTGCATCGGGATTTTCGGGATTAAATTCAGGTAGTGATAACATAAATGAATTTTTATGCGGCTCTTTAATAGATTTTATTAAATCTATCATATTATTTTGCTGAAGTTCAAAAAGTTTCCTCCATTTATCTTGTTCAGTAATAATAACTGGGCTTGCCTGACCTGTTTTATGATTGTCCAATTCCTGAGGGTTCCCGCCTTCTGATGTTGGATCGCCGAGCAGGCTAATGCGTTCACTCGCCATAATAGTAGATTTAAACAATAATTAAAACCACAATAAACTATGAAAACTTGTTTAATCACAATCACTCATCACAATCATTTATTAATTCAATATGACAATGTATTTGTTATTATATCCAGAATCTTCGATACCTGAAGCGGTCGAAACTGAGAGGTTGTCCAGTACACTGGCCGGGCCCATCCTAGTCAAGGGGGGACGGAGGGAGGACGAAGCTTCCGTTGTAGGGGAGCGCTTGGACAGGGCGAAGCCGGAACGTCTCATCAGACAAGACCCTTCCCAACTCTCCACCAAACGTGCGCTGGCGCCGATTCCTGCCGCAGAATACGGTATGTTTGTAATTCTATTTTTTTGATTACTAAGTTTTGGCTTTACCTAAGTCCACGTTCGTGTTTTTCCGAGGGAAATGGTGCAGTGACTAGAGGATGAAAAAGATCGAGGCATAGCATGGCAAGGAAGGAATTTTTTTTTCTTTTTCGTGGAAAACAAACAGCATTTGTTACAAAAAGTAGAACTTAAAAATATGGCTTATGCAGTTTTCACTATTTCTATCGATGCCAAATCTTCGTGCATTCCTAACCTAATTCCATACGTTCGTAGAAACTGGGTGTGTCAATCTCAAAATACTTTATTTTGACAGATATGACAGCTGTCAAAACAGAATTCTTAGATTGTTAATATTTTCCCAGAATTTCAAATTCAATTTCCTGAATAGCAATCCGGACGTATGAGTCGACGATAGAGTTTTATGGATGACGTGTTGTTCGGGCTTGCAGGTCCCGTGGTGGGGGAGGGCAGCGGTTGGCGCGGCTCTGGCACGGAGTGGCACTCCGGCGGCGACTGGCGCAGGGCGCCCTCGCCGCGGTACCTCTCCGCCTCCAGCCCGCAGCTGGACCGCCTGCCGCACCGGTACGTACTGCGCGGCGCCACTGGCCGCCCGCAGCCCGCAGCTGGGCCGCCTGCCGCACCGGTACGTACTGCGCGGCGCCACTGGCCGCCCGCAGCCCGCAGCTGGGCCGCCTGCCGCACCGGTACGTACTGCGCGGCGCCACTGGCCGCCCGCAGCCCGCAGCTGGGCCGCCTGCCGCACCGGTACGTACTGCGCGGCGCCACTGGCCGCCCGCAGCCCGCAGCTGGGCCGCCTGCCGCACCGGTACGTACTGCGCGGCGCCACTGGCCGCCCGCAGCCCGCAGCTGGGCCGCCTGCCGCACCGGTACGTACTGCGCGGCGCCACTGGCCGCCCGCAGCCCGCAGCTGGGCCGCCTGCCGCACCGGTACGTACTGCGCGGCGCCACTGGCCGCCCGCAGCCCGCAGCTGGGCCGCCTGCCGCCACCGGTACGTACTGCGCGGCGCCACTGGCCGCCCGCAGCCCGCAGCTGGGCCGCCTGCCGCACCGGTACGTACTGCGCGGCGCCACTGGCCGCCCGCAGCCCGCAGCTGGACCGCCTGCCGCACCGGTACGTACTGCGCGGCGCCACTGGCCGCCCGCAGCCCGCAGCTGGACCGCCTGCCGCACCGGTACGTACTGCGCGGCGCCACTGGCCGCCCGCAGCCCGCAGCTGGCCGCCTGCCGCACCGGTACGTACTGCGCGGTGCCACTGGCCGCCCGCAGCCCGCAGCTGGGCCGCCTGCCGCACCGGTACGTACTGCGCGGCGCCACTGGCCGCCCGCAGCCCGCAGCTGGACCGCCTGCCGCACCGGTACGTACTGCGCGGCGCCACTGGCCGCCCGCAGCCCGCAGCTGGGCCGCCTGCCGCACCGGTACGTACTGCGCGGCGCCACTGGCCGCCCGCAGCCCGCAGCTGGACCGCCTGCCGCACCGGTACGTACTGCGCGGCGCCACTGGCCGCCCGCAGCCCGCAGCTGGGCCGCCTGCCGCACCGGTACGTACTGCGCGGCGCCACTGGCCGCCCGCAGCCCGCAGCTGGACCGCCTGCCGCACCGGTACGTACTGCGCGCGCCACTGGCCGCCCGCAGCCCGCAGCTGGGCCGCCTGCCGCACCGGTACGTACTGCGCGGTGCCACTGGCCGCCCGCAGCCCGCAGCTGGGCCGCCTGCCGCACCGGTACGTACTGCGCGGCGCCACTGGCCGCCCGCAGCCCGCAGCTGGACCGCCTGCCGCACCGGTACGTACTGCGCGGCGCCACTGGCCGCCCGCAGCCCGCAGCTGGACCGCCTGCCCACCGGTACGTACTGCGCGGCGCCACTGGCCGCCCGCAGCCCGCAGCTGGGCCGCCTGCCGCACCGGTACGTACTGCGCGGCGCCACTGGCCGCCCGCAGCCCGCAGCTGGGCCGCCTGCCGCACCGGTACGTACTGCGCGGTGCCACTGGCCGCCCGCAGCCCGCAGCTGGGCCGCCTGCCGCACCGGTACGTACTGCGCGGCGCCACTGGCCGCCCGCAGCCCGCAGCTGGACCGCCTGCCGCACCGGTACGTACTGCGCGGCGCCACTGGCCGCCCGCAGCCCGCAGCTGGACCGCCTGCCGCACCGGTACGTACTGCGCGGCGCCACTGGCCGCCCGCAGCCCGCAGCTGGACCGCCTGACGGTACGTACGATAAAGCGATGTTAACATCTGCTGTGTTATTCCAGATTGCTGCCAACGCTGAGCCGACACCGCAACCGCGAACACCTGCACCTGAGCGACGAAGGCCTAGACTCGGCCCCGGGACCGCCGCCGCCGCCCGACCCGTTCCCGTTCCCATTCTCGTTCCCGCTCACGCTGCCGCCGCCGCCGTTCTCGGTGGTGCCGCCGCTGCTGCCGTTCCCGGTGTCGGTGCCCGCGCCGCCGCCGTTCCCGTACGCGGTGCCGCCGGGCGGGCCGTGCGCGCCGTACAAGCTGCCGCCGGCGCTGCCGCTGCCGGCGCCGCCGCTGCCGCTGCCGGCGCCGTGGGCGAGCCGCTTCCCGGCGCACGTGCCGCCGTCGCCGTCGCCGCTGCCGCTGGACCGGTACCGTCACATAGAACCGCCGGCCATCGAAGCGCCCCCGCCCGCACTGGACCCGTCCATCGGACATGACGTGAGTGCTTTTGCTATTTATTTATTTGTCAAACACGAGTGCAAATTAAAGCCAGTATCAGATTATTTCATTGTTGTTATATGTTTGACAGGATAAAGTACTCAACATTAAATTAATTTCCCAATTAAAGCCAGTGTTGATTATATCTTATCTCAAATCCCTAGTAATACAAATAGCACCGACTACGTTTCGTTTCCTAATCTTTGAGAAATACCTATCGCACATACATGTGAAATGCATGTGCGCTACACTAGTCCCTAGTTTTCGCCAAGATTCGACTACTTCCACATCACAAGTATAAGGTCGCTTAAGAGGAATCCCAACTGATGGTGAACGATATACCCAACTTTCTAACAGTCCTTGAACCAAACCACTACACGTGATAATGATATAAACGGATAATACATCACCTGAAGACTATCAAAAGCTGAATTCTTTGACCGTGCTGAATTATCCAAAACTGCACCTAACTTTAAAGGTAAACGAATCTTCTCCAAGATAGATCTTCAGAAAGCTTATCGTCAAATCAAAATCTACAGTGTGAAGAAAAAGTCTGTGATAACATCTTAAGGTCGTTTTGAATTTACAACAATGTATTTTGGTATGAGAAATACCGGCCGAACGTACCAACGACACATCGACGTTGCACTACGCTGTCTGTCAGTCCTTTAAAAAATTTCTTTATCTTGATGACATTTTAATGTTTAAGATTTTAAACTTTCGCGTTGCATTGTACATATAAGATATAGTTTCGGAACGTAACGCGACGTATATTACATAGTATGTAAGTACTTACTGCTCGACGTTTCAACCTCCCAAATTTTATGGCCTGCCTAAAATACACAAAAGCAAAATACCACTGAGACCAATCGTGAGTCAAATTGATTCACCCACTTACGATTGGCGAAGCACGTTGCTGGACTGTTGCAACCGTTAGTTGGGATACATCATTTCATATCATTTCAAAGAGATCTAAGAATGAAAGAAAAGAGAAATGGTGAGAAGCGGGAAAGACGTACAGAAGTCACTCGCCAAGTAGTATTTTTACCATATAAAAGGCATAACGGACAAAATTGGAACAATACTCAAAAAATACTCCATTAAGACTGTATTTACTCTCGTTGTGCAAATGTCAAAATTACTGCGAACACCAAAGGATATCCCATTTCAAACTCCGGATGTATATAAAATCGATTGCAGCTGTGGTAGTTCGTATATAGGACAAACAAAGCGGTCAATAGCTGAACGTGTTAAAGAACATATCTCAGCGGTCAAAAATCGACTGACAAATAAATCCGCAGTGGCTGAACATTTACTTAAATGTGGAGTTAATCACTGGATGGAGTTACATGATCCAAAATCCTTTCCAATGATCGCTACTATCATACAAGAATAGTTCGTGAAGCGATTGAGATAAAGAAACATAAGAATTTCAATCGGGATGATGGATTCAAATTATCATCAGCGTGGAATCCAATGATAAACAAATGTACGCCGCGTACTGTGCCGTCAAATCAAAAATAAACCCTGATACCGTCAGTGTGGTGTGCCGAAGTGACATTAATACTGATAATTGTGGGTAGAAGAAGATCCACGAGCCCGCCTGAGCAGACGACGCCGCGCGCCAGTCAGCTCGTGACCACGGCTAGTGTAACCTATCCGAAACGTCGAGCCGTAAGTAGTACTTACATACTACGTAATATACGTAGCGTTACGTCCCGAAACTATATCTTATATTTTCTACAAATGAACAGTAGCACAAGAGGCTACTCTTTTTTATATCAAAAATCGTATAAATGATCAAGTAATTTAAAGTATACGAGTATATGGTACAAGTGTTCCACGCGTGGTCGCTGTGACGTAATTGCACCGCGCCCTCTCCTGAGGAGCGGTCACTACAACCGTAGGGTCGTTAGGGAGCGAGGCGTAGGCTGCGTTCGGCCGGTAGGCACGTAAGCACCGCGGCGCAGTACGGCGCGGTACTGTACTGCACGGTATTGCGTAGTATGGTACGGTATGGTATTGTGTAGTATTGTACGGTATGGCGCGGTACGGTACGGTATTGTGTAGTATGGCGCTGTACGGTACAATATGGCTCGGTACGGCACGATATGGCGCGGTACTGTACTATATAGCTCGGTACGGTACGGTATGTTGCTGTACGGTACGGTACGATATGGCGTGGTACGGTACTGTATGGCGCGGTACGGTACGGTATGTCGCTGTACGGTACGGTATCATATGGCGCGGTACAGTACGGTATTGTACGATATGGCGCGGTATGGTATTGTACGATATGGCGCGGTACGGTACGGTATGGCGCGGTACGGTACGATATGACGCGGTATTGTACGGTTTTGTACGATGTGGCGCTGTACGGTACGGTATTGTACGATATGGCGCGGTATGGTATTGTACGATATGGCGCGGTACGGTACGATATGATGCGGTATTGTACGGTTTTGTACGATGTGGCGCTGTACGGTACGGTATTGTACGATATGGCGCGGTACGGTACGGTATGGCGCGGTATTGTGCAATGTTGTACGATGTGGCGCTGTACGGTACGGTACGGCGCGGTACTGAGCTGCACGTGCGGGCGCGTGGCAGGCGCAGGCGCCGGGTCCGGGGCCGGGTGCGGCGGGGCCGGGTGTGGGTGCGGCGGGGCCGGGTGCCGCGGGCCGGCTGCGCTGCCAGCTGTGCCGGCGGCGGCTGAGCGCGGCCACGCTGCACGTGTGCCGCTGCGGCGGCCGCTACTGCGCGCCGCACCGCTACGCCGAGGTGCACCACTGCTACTACGACTACCGCGCCGCGCACTGACCGCACTGCGCTGCCAGCTGTGCCGGCGGCGGCTGAGCGCGGCCACGCTGCACGTGTGCCGCTGCGGCGGCCGCTACTGCGCGCCGCACCGCTACGCCGAGGTGCACCACTGCTACTACGACTACCGCGCCGCGCACTGACCGCACTGCGCTGCCAGCTGTGCCGGCGGCGGCTGAGCGCGGCCACGCTGCACGTGTGCCGCTGCGGCGGCCGCTACTGCGCGCGCCGCACCGCTACGCCGAGGTGCACCACTGCTACTACGACTACCGCGCCGCGCGCGCACTGACCGCACTGCGCTGCCAGCTGTGCCGGCGGCGGCTGAGCGCGGCCACCGCTGCACGTGTGCCGCTGCGGCGGCCGCTACTGCGCGCCGCACCGCTACGCCGAGGTGCACCACTGCTACTACGACTACCGCGCCGCGCACTGACCGCACTGCGCTGCCAGCTGTGCCGGCGGCGGCTGAGCGCGGCCACGCTGCACGTGTGCCGCTGCGGCGGCCGCTACTGCGCGCCGCACCGCTACGCGAGGTGCACCACTGCTACTACGACTACCCGCCGCGCACTGACCGCACTGCGCTGCCAGCTGTGCCGGCGGCGGCTGAGCGCGGCCACGCTGCACGTGTGCCGCTGCGGCGGCCGCTACTGCGCGCCGCACCGCTACGCCGAGGTGCACCACTGCTACTACGACTACCGCGCTGCGCACTGACCGCACTGCGCTGCCAGCTGTGCCGGCGGCGGCTGAGCGCGGCCACGCTGCACGTGTGCCGCTGCGGCGGCCGCTACTGCGCGCCGCACCGCTACGCCGAGGTGCACCACTGCTACTACGACTACCGCGCCGCGCACTGACCGCCCGACCGCACTGCACTCACCGCACTGCACTCCCACTATTTATTTATTGCAGCACTACTACACGACACATTTTGAAAGTAAAATAAATTCATTCAAATCAATAAGAAATGTTCTGATGTACGTCACATTAATAACGTACATGACGTTCGCAATAACTTTGTAACTAATCTACAGTTTAATAAAACAAAGAGCGATAGAAAACCTGCGATATGTGTATAATGTACCAAATGTGTTTTAATGATAACATAAAAAAGTAATAACGCTGCAGAATCATCACTTGTACTATTTTATTTCATTACGTATGTGCAAGTCAGAGGTGATAAAACATTTACACTTTTTATACATGCTATGGGCTTACCGACAATTCGTATTACACGTGCGCTCCTGACGTTCTAGTGGATGCAATAACTCATACATTAACTTCATACATAAATCTCTAAGCAAAACATATTTAAGATTTTCTTACACTTTGTTTTAAAACAACGTCAAATTCCAAATATGAAAAATTTTAGCAATTTTCTGTTAAGCATTTATAAGCTACCGTTGCTTATATCCAAACCTTACAAACTCTGAGCTCTTTATAATTTTTAAGGATTCTTGTTATATACCAATTATACAGTAATAATAATAAATAACTTTAAATTTTATTTTGATTTTCTGTAACACCCGATCACTATAATTACTACAAAAATTATACACATGGAAGCGTAGTTTAACTAAATGGGTATTTGCTTATGAAATTTTCGTTCGAACATTTTTCTCTTTTTAACTTTTAAGTTATTTGAAATCCTAAAATCCAGTTGTTCACTACTTTGGAAAATCGCCTATTTGATCTCTTGATTATTAAATCTAGCCTCTAGTTTGATTTGATTTTGAACGAATGTCTAATTTGATAAATAAAAAAACTACATAGTTTGTAAAATGGTGTAAATTTTACACCTTAAAAAGTTGATTATTTAAGAACACTGAAACAGAATTAAGAGGCCGATTGCGCGATCTTCATGCTCTATAAAAACTTTGTGCCCCCCGTCAAATCCCTTCAGGGGGAAGTTTTAGAAAATCCTGTTTTAGTGCAAGCCTATATCAGTCACTACATATGTGTCAAATTTCGGCAGCAATTCATTTAGTGATTTCAGGTGTACTTTGATATATTGATCAATCAGTTTTTCTTTTTAATGTATACAGATTAAAGAATTCGTTAATATAAATTCTGAAAAACTCTTTGGAACAACGTTGCTTTATACATGTGAGACAAATGAGCGAGAAAAAAAATGATTGGTACTGTGACTTTACATTTACTTACCCAAAGTTGGTAGTCTGTATGTTTGTCGAAATACAACCATCAAAAGAAATATTTTTTGTCTCTTTCAAAAGTTATATATGCACATACAGCAAATCACACTATATAAATTGTCGTTACAGCGACAGCTAATAAAATATACTACATGATACAAAGAAAGAAATACAGCAAATTCATTCATTAGATAAACACAGTATACATTAGTCACGCATAATTATACATAATTTACATGCACTCTATTTTGTTAGCAATATGGTCTAAAATAGTATTACAATTCTGTGTACAATACACACGCAAAAATCATTACCTACAACATACAAGCGCTCACAACACTATATAAACTTCGATTAATTCTATGATAATTCGTATCTTGCATTCCGTAAATACACGACCTATTTTAATATATTTTAACCCGTTTAATTGTTTGTAATTAATCCTCGTTCAAACTATTTTCATATTGGCTATGTAATACCAGCTTATAATCTTAATAATAACGAGCGTTTCTCACAGTTTGACAGCTGTCACAGTCATTGTTCTTCTGTCAAAACTGACAGATGAACTATGGCCATGACACCTGTCAAAACTCAAAATTAACTCTATGATAAAAAAATCTGTGTAAAAGCGAGCGTTTCCAAAACACCCGCTGTCTTGTACATTGCAAGCTACGGATTTGTAGTCGTAATCGTCGTTAATGTTACACCGAATAATACAAAACAAATTGAAGCCTTATCCACCGATCATACGGCACTGAATGGCATTTCGCAGTTGACAAATAAGAGTAAAACTTCATCCTCATGCCTGCTTATTATTAAATCAATATCTTATTAGTCGACTAAAAATGCCTTCGGTCCTCACGACACTAAACGTTTCGTCGGGATGTATTGAAGTCGTCCATTGTATAATATTATATACAATTTTGTACATATAGTTTGTAACACTTCAATAATAACGAATAGTTTATCAAATTATTTGTTAGTGACACTATTTTTGTATATCTAATAATGTGTGAAATTAGAATTGCGTGTGGTTCTTTCGACAATCTAAACTGCAGGCGTATGGTGATGGTACATAAAAAAAAATTACATCGCATGCTCTTTTGAATATAAAAAATAGCATTATTATTAATTTTGTGCTTTATTTGCTCTATTGTGCTCTGTTTTAGGTGTTTCCTATTACCTACATATGTCTGTATTTATTCTAAAACTATAATTTAAGAGTGTGAGAATGAAGTCTGGTTAATGGCGTCGATACATAGTCTGTGCAATGACGTGTACATTCAAGTTTCTTAATTATTAGTAATATATTATTATTAAATATTTACTGGGAAAAAATCTTTTAAAAAGTAAGTTGAAGCGACTAACAAAAAAAAATGTATTTTGCGGGTATCTGTATAGAATGTAATAAATTGTATGCGGAGATGCTAACTTGTTTAAGCAACATGTTGTAAATAATATGAGATGACAGAGAACAGTGTCGAGTATGTATTTGATTTGGTAGTCCGTTTAAGTTTGTCTTTGAATGTACAGAAGCAGGCGTAAACCGTCCGTGAGTACTGCCAGTGTACGAGTGGCTGAGTTATCTGTGGCAGTTTGCGTTCTATGACTTTGTTTGTTTAAAATTTGATAGGCTACCCAATACGGCATTTGGTAGATGCTCGCTGAAAATTTGTAAATATCGAACACAAAATAACTGGTCATTCATTTAACAATGAATAGCTTTGGCATAGACAAAAAATCAGCGTTTTCATACGATGCTCTTTGAATTTGTAACGTTCTGTTTCTTTTTTCAAACTGTCGTATATAAAATAGAACTGTTACAAATTCCTTAGTGCGAAGGTAAATTTGGGGCACAGATTAAAATATAGATTTGTAAAGTGTGGAGTGTCCTTGAGCGTCACTTATCGATTTTATAGTTTAAAATTGTCACGAGACGCTCTATATTTTGTGATATAATGTTCGACCTAAACTAAGGTTATTTGAATGTTGGAAAATATCTGTCTTTGCGTGTTTTGTTTTGTAATGAAATAAACGAGAAAAATATAAAAAAAAAGATGTACCATATGTACTAATTACGCCGATGGAGAATTTCTGTGGTTATAGGTTAGCTTGTGCCACTAACTCTAGGTTATGTGTTAGCTTGTACACTTTTCTTTCTTACACAGTTTTTTGTCTATGGTAGTGTGTTTTGGCGCGAAAACATTGGCGCATTCTAATATTGGAATGTGATCGATATTGTTATGATGTGATCCGTTCACTTTCAATTGGGAATGGCGCAGTGTAGAAGCTTGTCCTTTAAATTATCTGTGTACTCGTAGGTTAGGTGATTTATTATCTGTGCGGCAACGTGTGATTTATATTGAAGTCTTGTGTCGCAGAGATAAGGGTCAATTTCGCACTTTGTCTTCTTCGTTCCATTTACTACTGTTAATCTCGCGGTAACTAAGTAAGTTCGCATTGCCAATTGAAATTGGACGAGTGTTGTTACTCGTATTGTTTGATTGTAATAAATTTAATGGAAAAATATAATTATTATTTTGTATAAAATCTAGTTGTAGTCGATGGTGGGGAAAAAAAAAACTAAAAAAAAGCTTGTTTATTAAAATAATGAGATCAGGCGAGTATATCAATGTATTTGATCGATTTTTCAAACGGCTAGTAAATGAATAGATGTTTATTAACACGAAAATTGTTAACGAATTGTATTGGAATCCAGTAACTTAGATACTAATAATGACTTATTCCAGAATGTTCTTTTATTGATTTTAGTAATGTAGTCTATGTTTATTTTTAGATAAACTTATGTCACGCGACATCCGATGTTGATTCTAAATTGTCTATGGAGTATGTTTTTAAAATTTCCTATACGGGCAACTATAGGTAAAATATTCCATTGTAATATTCTCATGTAATCACACAGTTATGATTAATTGTATATTTAAATGTACAACGTTCAGTTAAAACTATCGTATCAGTTAAATGAAATAGAGACAAATTCTATGGAATTCGAAAAGTTCAATATATCTTTGTCACTCACAACTCACACTCTGAGCGTATGCGTCACTCTCGCTCACTACGAATAATGTTCTGTAATAGGAGATTCGATTTACTAATGCTTGAGAAATAAAACGCATGAATTTAACCAGAAGAATAACTTTTTTACTAGCAACAAATCCGAGCTGGTTTTGGGATAGAGAATGCAATGTTTCTTAACATGCGAAAGGGAACTGTTTTGCTGTATTTCAAAACGTGGCACCAAATTGGTATGTTTATTTATTAATGTGCAAATAACAAATCCACTGGCCCGTTTATCTAGTCATCGTTACGTCAGTTACACAGCAATAGGCGTGTAAAGTCTTCTCAATTTAAGAGAGCTCTTTTGACAGGTGTCAGCACCGTGTGTCAAAATTATGACATGTTGATGACACCTGTCAAAACGGACTTATCAGAATGTGAATAGTCTAAGGACATGTTAAATATGGAAGGTGGATTTTAGACGGGGCGAAATTATTAATGTTCCTAAAATGTACGTTTCTATAATACAGGATCGGATGTCGCGTAATATATGTCAATTCTGGTCCAAAAGAGCCGAATTCGCCGCGAATCTTGCGCAGCGTGCGAAATCGGAAAGTACATTCGCATGCGTTGCTTTAAAATGTTCACGCCGTAATGTACATTGCAATTTCCGAACATTATCATTTTCTGTACTCTCATGAATCGTATCGCTATCTCTAAAATTGTGTAGTGCGCTTACTAAATCGAAATGATCGAGATTCGATCAAAACGGAATGATGAGAACGGAAACAAAATCTAAGCATAGATCATTAAAATACATGGAATATATTTCAAAAGATGCAATTTAAGCGACGCTTGAGTGGAACCATTCACGACAATTCGACTCTTCTGGACTAGATATCCAGTTGGACTAGTGAACCACAGCTGTATCGAAATGGTACCTCGAAATTGCTTTGGACCAATTACGGTGCGAAGATTTTCGACGATCTGAATAATGCGAGGTTTTGATTGATCGATTTTATCCAGGTTGTAGTTTGCGAGTCCGATTGCACTTCGTATTTAAATTGGTGTAATTAAACGGTGCCTACACGTACGCCGGCCTAACACGTATATATTATTAGAACATAATCGTCACACCTGGGGATGCGCCCTGGGACTCGGGCGTCGTGTAATACTCAAGGTTTGTATGTAG
This sequence comes from Scirpophaga incertulas, assembly GCA_036419045.1. Lineage (NCBI taxonomy): Eukaryota > Metazoa > Arthropoda > Insecta > Lepidoptera > Crambidae > Scirpophaga > Scirpophaga incertulas. The sequence goes on along the minus strand of CM071640.1, from coordinate 3,749,516 downwards.
TAGGTTGTATTTATGTTGCAATGGATGGTTCGGGAATCGTGCGATGGAATCGGCTCAATCTAGTAAAGACTATGCTAAAAATACGTTCAATTTTTCAGAGTCTGTGACTTTGTTGGGTTTTGTTTTATATTTACGCTCGAATATGTTTTTATACAAATTGAAAAATTTGTAATGTTACAATTTCCACTTTAATACATACTTCTCCGTTATTTTTGATCTTAAATATGTAACAAATTTGACTGATCTTGAAATATTATTAGTTCAAGTCTGAATCCATCGCAGTCTATGGTAATGTTATCATCCGATTTGTCTATGCCCGAGTTTCACAGTGACATCAGAGTTAAGGCTAGAGGATCTTATATTATTCAGTAAATTACGTGTGAACTGCTTTATACAGTTTGTGTTGTGTGATATAAAATACTCAATGTCTTAAATTATAAATCTAATTTTGTATTTATAAATGGTCGTACAGTCAATTTAATACCACCCAAAGCGATGAATTTACTCCAATCGATTTTCAAACTAAATGTGAGCCATTAAAGTTTTAATTAATGTTGCGTATTTGGAATAAATGACATTCCTAAATATTGTATATTTTTTTGGCTAGAGCCTATATCAATTGGAGCTAGTTGAAAGCTTTGGGTAACATATTCTATTACAAACTATTAAATAATATATATAATCTATGTAGCTTAGAAATAAGTGACGGAATAATATTGTTCCGTATAGTCATTTCGGGCGTTCACGGTTCCTATTAAATGACGAAAAAACGACTGTCTTATTCAGTAATCTAAGTACATTGCAAGCTCTGTTATTGCGCCTGTAAAAGCAGATATACGCAGCGAGTAATGGATGTGTTACTTCGATTACCAAAAGCCGTAATAGTAGTTTCTCCAATAAACAATTAATTTGTAATGGATCTCTCTGCGAGAAATAGTAAGTAAATTCAAGAAATCTCCCTAAATAATACACTGAAAAACACACGTTTGTATGTCAGGATTACAGGTCACAGTTAATCAGTGTTGCCATGATTGAAAATACTACTTTCATTCCAAAAAATTATATCGTTATGATCTCATTTGTATCGGAGTTTATTTGCGTATTTGATTTTTAAAGTGATGGAAGATAAACACTACAGTTTGTTTTATTATATCGTTTATAGAAACCGTGGACGTGTTCCGTGACAGGCGTAACCGATATTCGATGGGTATATTGTAAAACTTGCCCTATATAATCCTAACAAACGAAAATGTTTTGTGTATTTTTAATTTGTTTATAGTGTATTTTTATTACTCTTCATACTTCTTGTTCATTCGTATCGCTTGTACTCAGTTTTGTGGGTTTTAAATATCGTAAAATACGCGTGAGTGTCATGTTCCCAATGTTATAGTGTTAGTATCGATCCTCTAGTTGAGAACTGATATCGTGAATACTCCACACGATTTATGCAATAGATGGTTTATTTATAAGTTTATATATAGATAATGTTTATCGGGATAATCATTTTGGCTGATTTCGAAAATAAATAATTTATAACGCGAAAGCGATGTTGTTGTATTATTTCTAATTTTCCACACTGCACCCACTAAAAGGATTGGAATCGACAATGATAAAAACTAAAAAGGTTTGTTTATGACAAAGCTAGTTTATGGTCGTTGCTATGGCAACGATTTCGTATTAAGAATTTTGAATTACCAGAATATACGAATTTCACTTGTTGTTATATTTTTATTTAATTTATACAACATTTCCTATCGTTAATTCAATGAATTAGCCCTAAAAGTAAACTATCGTTCTTTCCAACATCAGATAGTCATGACGCTTCATACGCCAGTATTAATAAAGTTAATTACTTTTATATATAGTAACTAAGAGGGTTTTATGTCCTGTTATGAGTTACAATGAAAGATCGGTTAAATACAAATAAATTTATTTACACGCTGCTAAAACTTACTAGAAATATCAGATAAACTTAATAATCATCTTAAAAACATTTTGTCTATTTTAAATAAAGAATAGTTTTGTTAAAAACTATTATATATAATATACATTAAACCATTAATTATTGAAGCGATTTTCATTCAAAATGATTATATCACTATATAGAACACAACATGGATTTACGATTGGCAATACACAAGAGCAAGACTTCAGAATACAACAATCAATTAAAGCGGTTAGAAGGTCGACTCTATCAATAAACGCATTTTTTTTTAAATATGGAGTTTTTGGATGGAGTTAGAATTCGGAACTACGTGAAAGTAATGCATGTGGCCAGATACTTGTGTTAGGAATTTCCAATTAAGAATTTCAGTATAGTGAAAGAAGGTGCCTTTTCATCGACGATGACCAATTGATTGCATTTTTAATGGCGGTAAACAAGAAGAAAAAGTTTGGTATGACAATTGGGTAGACGACAATTTTTTAAATTTAATATATAATATGAGTACTCTTTTAAGTGAGAAATATTGTAGAACCAACAGTACACCTGCACCTATTACTTTTGAGATACATCGACATGTTTGCGGCGCAGTCGCGGGTCGCTCAAAAACGTTCCATACTAAAAACACTGCAATCGTGACGTCATAACTAAGTAAACTCGCCTAATTTGTATGAGCGTATAAACAAATTTTAAAATAACTTTGTTATTTGTGCGTTTATATGTATACTTTCTATATAAAAAAATGTTACATTTAATGTGACAATGTTAGAAATGTGTTCGTTTCATTAGAATTACGTAAATAATAATTGCTCATTTTTTAGAAATCTAAAAACAATATAAATTAATAATTAAACTGAAATTTCTATATTGACATACTTTCATGAGATATAAATTGCTCAAATCAGATAATTATAGTATAAAAACGGCCATAATCATTTGTAGTCGTCTACCCTATTATTGAAACGGACCGCCCTTGAGCTGACATCATCACTATATTCGTCATTTGGAACGCGGTAAAAAAGTACGCGGAAGCCGCGTTCCGAATGGCGTTAAGTTTTTTTCAGAACGGAAAAATCATGTGTCATACGTTGTTGGACAATTGTATGGAAAGATTTTAAGGTTTCCGAATCTGAGTTCTTGGACAGGAAACCGGACTTATGCGGTGTGCTTTACAAATGTTCCCCGTACAGAGTTTTGCTAACGTATCGCGACGTCGTGCCAACTGAGGCCGGCTACATGCCACTTCTATAGTACGTGCAAATCAGTCTAAAAAAGTATAAATGGACTTAATGAGATGGAATTTTGTTTCTAGAACATGTTCGTTCTGAAAATGTTCTGTGGAATTCAAAGTATCCATACAAATATTCGTCTAATACTGTATAACAAAATGGACACACAAATCTAATTTTGTTACACTGTGGTCTATATAACTAATCGGATTTAATATAAATAGTAGTGGGTTCGCCCGATTAGTTATTTTCATAGTTAAGTCACTATCACTTATGAATATTAAAAATAATACTTTTACCAAAAATTTCTTTCTTAAAGGCACACAGTACAGTATAAAATAACTACGTGTGAAATAATAATTAATTATTAATAATAAATAATAATTTTATTTTTTTACGCAATACACTATTGCAATGTGTCCAGAAAATTGATTATTGACATCTCGCCATAAAGTTTATTTCTACGTTTTCTCTATCAATATTAACATATGCATATATATACACAAATATATTTAGTTTTTTACATTTCTATAGATTTTTCTTTGTTAATACAGTCTACACTTTATCTTTAAACCTAGAAAATTATTGAAGTCTTCTTGTTAAATCACATAAATTATGTATTTGCCTTGTTTAAGTCTCACTGGTCCCACTGAAAATGGTGTGTGAACAAACCGAATTAGGTACTATAAATTTAAGATAATACGTTCGTTAATTCAGCTTTGAAAGCGATATTAATCGTCATCGGTTTCCTTCAAAAATTCTTCAAATATAGCTACCAAGTTATCAACACCTTCTCTGAAATTATCGTCCACAGTTGGCTCTCCCTCTGTAAAATAGGCGTGAGCAAAGTCTATGATACGCACAGTGGCCCATTCACGACTTCCTTCACTCGTCAGTTTATCGAGCATTTCTCTATAGCTGGTCTTCAAGCCTGCGAGATTTTCGTCGTAGTTATTTTCAAAGGAGTGGCTTCTGTGGAGGTGTTCGAGAGCCTGCGACCAGGAGGAGGTGACAGGGGGTGGAGAATCGCATTTGGGTGGAGAGAGGGCTGAAGATGATACCTTGCGGTACACTGGCCCGTTGGACCCCAACTGACCCCCTAGAGGGCCGCCGCCACCCCTGCATGGTACCGAGCGTCTTCTGCTTGGCGGTGGACGACATTTAGCCTCCGATCTATAAGAATAAAACATAAAATTCTTTGATAATGACTGCATAGAAAGCTTGAGTAAGAAATAATATGCGGCTACCTGTGGTCCGCGGCGCAGCAGGCGCGCAGCGCGGCCGCGTCGTACACGAGCAGCAGCTGCGGCTACCTGTGGGCCGCGTCGTACACGAGCAGCAGCTGCGGCTACCTGTGGTCCGCGGCGCAGCAGGCGCGCAGCGCGGCCGCGTCGTACACGAGCAGCAGCTGCGGCTACCTGTGGGCCGCGTCGTACACGAGCAGCAGCTGCGCGCTAACCTGTGGTCCGCGGCGCAGCAGGCGCGCAGCGCGGCCGCGTCGTACACGAGCAGCAGCTGCGGCTACCTGTGGGCCGCGTCGTACACGAGCAGCAGCTGCGGCTACCTGTGGTCCGCGGCGCAGCAGGCGCGCAGCGCGCGCCGCGTCGTACACGAGCAGCAGCTGCGGCTACCTGTGGTCCGCGGCGCACGCAGGCGCGCAGCGCGGCCGCGTCGTACCGAGCAGCAGCTGCGGCTACCTGTGAGCGCCGCGTCGTACGACGACGCAAGCTGCGCTACCTGTGGGCCGCGTCGTACACGAGCAGCAGCTGCGGCTACCTGTGGTCCGCGGCGCAGCAGGCGCGCAGCGCGGCCGCGTCGTACACGAGCAGCAGCTGCGGCTACCTGTGGTCCGCGGCGCAGCAGGCGCGCAGCGCGGCCGCGTCGTACACGAGCAGCAGCTGCGGCTACCTGTGGGCCGCGTCGTACACGAGCAGCAGCTGCGGCTACCTGTGGGCCGCGTCGTACACGAGCAGCAGCTGCGGCTACCTGTGGTCCGCGGCGCAGCAGGCGCGCAGCGCGGCCGCGTCGTACACGAGCAGCAGCTGCGGCTACCTGTGGGCCGCGTCGTACACGAGCAGCAGCTGCGGCTACCTGTGGGCCGCGTCGTACACGAGCAGCAGCTGCGGCTACCTGTGGTCCGCGGCGCAGCAGGCGCGCAGCGCGGCCGCGTCGTACACGAGCAGCAGCTGCGGCTACCTGTGGGCCGCGTCGTACACGAGCAGCAGCTGCGGCTACCTGTGGTCCGCGGCGCAGCAGGCGCGCAGCGCGGCCGCGTCGTACACGAGCAGCAGCTGCGGCTACCTGTGGGCCGCGTCGTACACGAGCAGCAGCTGCGGCTACCTGTGGTCCGCGGCGCAGCAGGCGCGCAGCGCGGCCGCGTCGTACACGAGCAGCAGCTGCGGCTACCTGTGGGCCGCGTCGTACACGAGCAGCAGCTGCGGCTACCTGTGGGCCGCGTCGTACACGAGCAGCAGCTGCGGCTACCTGTGGTCCGCGGCGCAGCAGGCGCGCAGCGCGGCCGCGTCGTACACGAGCAGCAGCTGCGGCTACCTGTGGTCCGCGGCGCAGCAGGCGCGCAGCGCGGCCGCGTCGTACACGAGCAGCAGCTGCGGCTACCTGTGGTCCGCGGCGCAGCAGGCGCGCAGCGCGGCCGCGTCGTACACGAGCAGCAGCTGCGGCTACCTGTGGGCCGCGTCGTACACGAGCAGCAGCTGCGGCTACCTGTGGTCCGCGGCGCAGCAGGCGCGCAGCGCGGCCGCGTCGTACACGAGCAGCAGCTGCGGCTACCTGTGGGCCGCGTCGTACACGAGCAGCAGCTGCGGCTACCTGTGGTCCGCGGCGCAGCAGGCGCGCAGCGCGGCCGCGTCGTACACGAGCAGCAGCTGCGGCTACCTGTGGTCCGCGGCGCAGCAGGCGCGCAGCGCGGCCGCGTCGTACACGAGCAGCAGCTGCGGCTACCTGTGGTCCGCGGCGCAGCAGGCGCGCAGCGCGGCCGCGTCGTACACGAGCAGCAGCTGCGGCTACCTGTGGTCCGCGGCGCAGCAGGCGCGCAGCGCGGCCGCGTCGTACACGAGCAGCAGCTGCGGCTACCTGTGGTCCGCGGCGCAGCAGGCGCGCAGCGCGGCCGCGTCGTACACGAGCAGCAGCTGCGGCTACCTGTGGGCCGCGTCGTACACGAGCAGCAGCTGCGGCTACCTGTGGGCCGCGTCGTACACGAGCAGCAGCTGCGGCTACCTGTGGTCCGCGGCGCAGCAGGCGCGCAGCGCGGCCGCGTCGTACACGAGCAGCAGCTGCGGCTACCTGTGGTCGCGGCGCCAGCAGGCGCGCAGCCGGCCGCGTCGTACACGAGCAGCAGCTGCGGCTACCTGTGGTCCGCGCGCAGCAGGCGCGCAGCGCGGCCGCGTCGTACACGAGCAGCAGCTGCGGCTACCTGTGGTCCGCGGCCGCAGCAGGCGCGCAGCGCGGCCGCGTCGTACACGAGCAGCAGCTGCGGCTACCTGTGGCCGCGTCGTACACGAGCAGCAGCTGCGGCTACCTGTGGTCCGCGGCGCAGCAGGCGCGCAGCGCGGCCGCGTCGTACACGAGCAGCAGCTGCGGCTACCTGTGGGCCGCGTCGTACACGAGCAGCAGCTGCGGCTACCTGTGGTCCGCGGCGCAGCAGGCGCGCAGCGCGGCCGCGTCGTACACGAGCAGCAGCGAGGCGGCGCGCAGCCGCAGCGCTCGCGGCGCGCGGGCCCAGCGCTGCACGCGCCACAGCGCCGCCAGCAGCCGCAGCACCAGCGCGCGGCACACGCGCCGCCCACTCCCGTTCAGGAACTGACGGATCTCTGCAACACGGCCGCATATAACACGGGATGTCATTGGAGTGCAGTAATGTTACTGGGAAATTAGCGACTTTTCTAAAACATTTGACTGTGTCAGTCCTGAAACTCTTAAAAGTAAACTTTGACAGATGAACGGATTTGATAGCCTTATAAACCACGGAAAGTATTGTCTATGTGCGAAGTGGGTGGTGGGGAACGGCAAATCGATCGTAGCGCACGACGTGGCAGAAATGTGAATTAATTCTGGACTGTCTCATGTGTCAAATTGCTTTATTTTCATAACTTCCTTTATAATTTTAAGTAAAAACGTAAAAATTGGCGATATGGGTCATAGTACATGCTGTGTCGTAAATTGTAAAAACAATGGGAAAAACAGTTCGTGCAAGTTTTATTCGTTTCCAACATCAAAGTGGACATTACAGCAAAGACAAAAATGGATAGCTGCTGTGAAGATAAAAAAGTAAGAAATTTAACCTAGTACACTATAATAATAATAATAATAAGCGTTCCAAAATTACAGTCCTTTTTTATTTGTTTTAGTGCTGATGGGTCCCCATGGCACCCAAAACGACATGATACAATATGCAGTGAACATTTACTTGATATGTAGGTAGGTATGTACTCACATTTAATGATGTTTTGTAGGGAGTTTGTGTCACAGACGTTTGTCTTATGATCCGAGCTCTTATTAAGAAGCTTTTCCCGTTCGTTCTAAGCTCTTCCACTTCTCTCACATGCTGTGCTAATACTAATTTTTTCCCTTTTTGCTCAGTTTGAGGTTGGAAATGTATTTTATGCTTAATCGATTCAAATCCCGTACGTATTATAATATCCATATGTTTCACGAGGAAGAAAATCGCTAGGTATAATATACACACTCACTTTTTACACTATTTTTTTCAATTTCGTTGAAAAACTAGTCGAAAATCAATATAACAAAGATATCTTATTATCTAGTTGACATGATTTGACAGATGACAAGTCCTGAATAGTTGCGGCCACTAGGGGCGCTGTCATCGCGCACACAACGAATACATGAATAAGTAAATTTATTCAACATTCATACTTTTCTATTGTATGCGTGTATATTTTTCATTGAGACTCTGGAACCAGATATCTGTGAAGTTGAACACGGAGACGAACCTTGCACCACCTGGTCCCCGCGCAGCTGCTTGCCGTGCTCCTTGCCGTACTGCAGCGCGCGGCCCGTGGCCACGTCCAGGGCGCGGTACCCCGGGATGCAGAAGGCGTACTGCTCGCGGCACGCCACGTACTTGCTTCTTTCATACAGGATTTTCTGTTCGTCCGCGAATGGGTCCCATGTTTCCCTACCTGTGTATAATACCTCCATTATGATGAAGTCCGATTATACTACATTACGATATTAGTGCATTAAGATGGTTATAACATGCGAGGTGTAATTTCGGCCGTACGTAATTGAGCCAAACATGTTATAATCAATACGCACGTATATGGTACAACGATACGATTTGTAGCACCACGAAGAGTACTCGGTCGTAGAACCTACTCGTTGTTACGACAGCTTGGGAATAACTCACCGATCTTGACATCCATGACGCACTGATCTAGCATTCCTCTCGTGAGATCCTCCAGCACAATGTACTCCAGCTCCTTGCCCCCATAGTTGTATCTAGTGGTTCCAGAAAACTTCGGGATTAGCTCGCGCAGCTCGATAAGTCCAGGGTCCGTAGCTGTGTACACTTGTTCGTAGAACGTCACCTCGCGTCGATGCGACGGCTTGAGCAGTGGTTTCAAGATCGTACCGTTACCACATTGCAGTAATCCTATGAGATGATAATTTTATAAATATGAAAAAAACTACAATAAGAATAATTTCTTAATTTATCTTTATACGTGTAAGTACATATATACCTACATGCTAATAGGCGGGGAGCCGGTTACTCTGAAAGTGCCGTCACGTCATAGCGAATCAAAAAATATTTATTTTAATTAATAGCATAAGTATTTTTTTTTTGTTCACCCTGAGGATGCATTAAGTTGCATACCCCGACTGTGGCGAGCCGGCGGTTATGTGGGGCTCTCCTCCCCAGAAGGAAGAGGCCTACCTACTAAAAATCTCAGGGATGGCCTTCCTCAGGCATGTAGGGACCCCCGGGAACACCAAGCTACTTCCAGGAACACGTACATAAGTATAGGAATAAATTAAGCTAGGTATGCGTGGATTCCCATTGCCGAAACAATGAAAAAATAAATATTAAAAAAATGTTTTACCGTCATCGCGGATATTAATTTTTTTTAATGTATTCGATAGTAAATTTTGTGGCTTTGAGTAAAAAATCACGCAAACCACTTTTTGCTGCCGGAAGGGTCTGGCATACCCATATGATGAGGGCTACAATTTCTTCATCATGCCGGAAACTATTTTTTTTTTATGTAATTTTTAAAAATATCTCGGTATGCGCGCTATTAATATCCGCGATGACGGTAAAATATTTACTCATTTTTTTTAATTATTTTTTTAACATTGATTCGGCAATAGGAATCCACGCATACCCAGCTTAATTTATTCCTATACTTATGTACTATTTATATAAATAAATATTTTTTGACTTCGCTATGACGGGACTTTCAGTGTTACCGGCTCCTGGACCATAATTTTCACGTATTTATTTATATTTGCTTATCTATTTCATTCGTGTTAATATCTTTGCGTGGATGTAGCTGGTGGCGCTTTATTTATTAAACATATTTGGATTGCCTTTTCAATAACATTTCTGCACGCTTTTTAATCGATTACTGTGAGGGAAAACCTAGGCATTAAGTCCGTCATTTGTACACTTTTATTAACGTTATGCAATGAATAAGCAAATACTGTGTAAGAGCGTCGGTGGCGCTGTGGTCTCGGCACTGGTTTGTGTGCCGCATAGAATCGGGAGGCCCGCGATCTAATCCCCACCGCGTACCAATGTGTTTTTCGTTCCGAATTTCATATGTACATTTATCCGACGCTCCTACGGTGAAGGAAAACATCGTGAGGAAACCTGCGTACATCTGCGAAGCGATTCAAAGGTGTACGTAGCCAACCAACCCGCACTGGGCCAGGTTGGTCGACTAAGGCCTAACGCCCTAACGTAGTTAGGGTAGGCTCGAGCCCCTCGGTGGGGACGCATATGAGCTGTGATGATGAAGCAAATAGTGACCGACGTAGTCGGCGGCGTCGTCCCGGCGGTGGCCGGCCACCTGCAGCGCGTACTGCAGCACGGGCAGCGAGGCGGGCAGCTGCAGCTGCAGCGGGCGCGCCATCACCGCCGGCGCCGGCAGCGCGTAGTACACGCGGTAGATGGACCTCTGTCGCCGCACCGGCTGCCGCGCCCTACTCTGCTCACTTTTCGGCGACACATCACTCATTTAATTCACAATCTGCTGACAAAACATTGAATCTGGATGTGTGTATTGTAGCGACTGCATAGCTGCGTGTATTGAGATAACGGCACGTATTAAGAGGCAGCAATACGCACGTGCATATTTGTATATAAGCCTTAGTTTTAGTTAAATAAATTAGTTATTATAATGGAGACCAAAATAGACGATATCAGACTATAACCTGAGTCTAATTATATCCATCACTAAAACACCTGGCAAATGTGTCATAATATAATAATTATGATGATTCAGGGGGACGTATGCCACCCGCCTTTGTCTTGCGTTAGCCAGCCGGACAGAGTGGAGTCGCAAGAACAGAATGCTCGAAGGGTGGAAATGTAATAATGTCATAACGCCGACGGCGTCTCGATCGCTGTCGCAGACACACCTCTCTACACCCTTAGCCGTTCACACCAATCTTGCTCCCACAAATATAGGTCTACTTTTTGGGGGCTCCATTTAGTGAACGGCGAGTTACCATCTGCTACATCGATTAGGAGGTTTTAAGAAGGCAGGCGACCAGAGTCTCTTCCATTCTCATTCTACCAGGATCGAAATGTATTGACGATAAAGTCTCTGTATCATACTGGGTGTAGTCTTTAGCTGCATTTCAAAGATTAGACCCAATTGAAACACTCCACGCACGCTTTCATTAAATTTCGCTTAGATAGTATCTACGCGTTGGATCTATATCCCCGCGCACGCCTTATAAAGGACCGTATCTTATAAATAAGCGTGATATAAATGATCGTAATAAACATACGGTTGCAAATTGAATAGACGTTTCAAAACGGTAATAGCAACCTAATACTAAATTTGTAGCGTGTTACTAATTCTTTTGGCAATGTTATTAACAAAAAACACTTTTCTCCCCTTTTCAACCCTTTCCGTACACCCCAGAGCAATCACACGGTAAGTTATTTTACATTCTTTAAAAATCCCTCAAATTTTCAGACAAATTTCTTTCGGGTTTGAGGCTTTAATGACTGGACTAGAACTAGATATTTTGTATGACCTACAAAAACTTGTGCCGGTATGGATGTATGAGTATGTGAGATTCTATGTTTGTGACTATACCCACAACACAGGATAAAAAGTCTTGTGTGGGGAAACGTTTAAAAAGTAAAGACAATCTAGACAATGTATTATGTACAAAGTAATCTAAATGTCAACTTAAACTAATGTCAAATGTCAATGAGTGCCAAAAAGAATAAATTAAAATGCAAGGCGAGAGTTGTTGTCACGATTTCTAATTGAACACTAAATAAAAACTATGTACAATTTAACCATTACGGCAACAGATCGCAGTTCATTGCACTGATATCCATAGGTCGCTGGTTCAATCCGGCTCGAAGGACCAATGTTTGGGGGTTGATGTCAATTAAATCTAAATGTCAAATGTCAATGAGTGCCAAAAAGAATAAATTAATATGCAAGGCGAGAGTTGTTGTCACGATTTCTAATTGAACACTAAATAAAAACTATGTACAATTTAACCATTACGGCAACAGATCGCAGTTCATTGCACTGATATTTGTAGGTCGCGATCAAAGTGCACAATTGACGCGCCTAATTGACAAAAATATAAAATCTTATAATTGCAATTTGCTCTATACTTTGTACATATTACATATATTCATCTTCTTAAGTGTAAGATGCATATCCTTTCATATTACATTGACACACCATCCAAGCCTCCTTGGTAGATCCAACGATATGTGGGACAAAAAAAATATTTACAAGAAATTAAACCGACCTTAAATTGTACGCAACTAACTTACCTATATGTTTAGAAAGAATATAAAAGAACTGTTCAAGATTACTGAAATGATAATAATAGTTGGGTTTAATTTTAATGACTTAATATTTACGTTGTCAAATATTTTGATTATAGTAACATAATGAAACTATAGTTTTTATAGATATAATGTGAACTTGTAAATGAGTTCAGACTATTTATTTGAAGCTAGGTTCCATTTGACGTCTCTGTAAAAATACAGCTTCCAAATATTTTCAGTACAACGTCTCGCGCCGTAGACTTGTGAACCAAAGGCGTATATATCTAGCATGTTTCACGTGTAAAATTCTATTTGAAGAAAAAAGTTCTGATTTTTAATTTGAAACACATCAATGCGAACATATTTTGCGACAGGAATAAGTAAGACGGAAGTATCAATGGAGACTCTCGTATAGACTAATAGGGTACTTCCCTCTATATTAGAAAAGATCTAAAAGCATATAACTATGATAGCTTATGCATTAAATAGTCGGAACCATCATGTTTAAGTACATAAAATAACAAAAATAATATAAAAATTAATTTCAAAGTATTCACTTTTTTAATCTACGTAAAACAAGAGCGAAACATAGGCCGCCATGTCGTGACGTCATAAGGTACTGTAAACTTATGCGTGTCAATGTCATTATGAATCATAGTACGTATAAAGCCGCAAAACAATAAAAAAAAGTTTGTAGGTTGCTTTTTTAATGTAAGAGAACGTTATAAATACGTAAGTTAAATTGAAATCGCACGTGAATCACACTATGGAAAGCAGTTTTGTAAAAGGAGATAGTACGAATTTACCAAAAATAAATGCAAATGGTCGGATAATTCTTTGCTGCAAATCCCGACTTTTGTTCTGCCGAGTTACGGAGTATTAAAACATCGATGTCAGTATTACTCTTTATTATTATTCCTTTATTAGTTGTTTATATATAAAAGATAATAACTCATTTTTAAATTATGAATATAATAATACATAGCATCAAATATAGAGCTTTGTTTATTATTTACATGCCGTAATGACGTCATCGCTACAGAGTAACAACTCGTACGGCGCCTTCGTCTAATTACGCGCGAAATTTGAAAATATTAAATTTTAATGCAATTTTTATAGTACTTAACGAGTGTATAAAATTTTTATATTTTTAGTAAATGGTTTACTGACACGCAAGGATCAAAATAAGATTCTTTTCAAAAAATAGATTAATTCCCTATTCCGGTAAACTGAATTTTTTAAATGGCTTTGGGAAACACTCACTTCGAATTTATTTATTTATGTATCCATCACATAAACTATTTCTACAGGTATAACCCAATGCATATGCGAAGTCAATCAAATTATTAAATCTTAACTTTATAACTTATTATATATAATGTTATCGTTGTGAATTCACTCAGTGTACAAGCAAAAATATCTGTCTCCTCCGCTACTAAATTAAGAGTGTGAAGCGCGCGCGTCAGGGGCGCCTGATTTTGTAGCAGCCAGCAGTATAGGCCGACGTCGCCGTCCCACATACCGCCGGCACATTCAAACACATTGATTCCAGTATGTTGGCGTTATATGTTTTGCCTCTAATTGATTTAAACAAATATAGAGCAAGTGCAAACTCACGCCTCACTCTGAGCTCGTCGTATCCAACCATGCCTAATATTTAAAAAAAAATACCGGTAGCACTCCGGGAGTGCCGGCAGAAGTGAAAACTTCATTAATGGGAGCGATAATCTGAGAAGCTGGACCGCGTGTGACGTTGTCGCTTTGGGCAGACTGGCGTTAGATAGGAATCAGTTCCGTGCTATGGTCGCAGACATCCGCGAAGGATATGGCACATGAAAAAGGAAGAAGTTTAATTATAAGTACAAAAGTACTATCATTTATGAGGTAGAATACAATGTTTATTTATTGCGCTGTCGTACACAAATATGACAGACATTCGCGCAAGCGCCCTGTGCCGCCTAAACGGAGCAGCACACTCAGGCGCGGTAGAAAGAGCGGGAGATACTAGTTCCTCTCCCTTCCCCTCGATCTTACGCTTTGATCAGCGTCACGTGACCCTGACGCGAGTTTGGAAGATTTTACCCATACAAAAAGTGCTCAGCGCCGCTAAAGAAGTTTTCACTTCAACAAGGAATTCTTCTATACCACCCTGTACTGTAATAATTCATTACATAACAACTAGAGAAACTAAACATTTATTATTGTACAATCACTTACTTAAAAAAAAACACGAACGAAATCCACGGCTGTGTCGCGTCGTCAACTTTACAACACTGGATTACACCACAATTAGGTATACTGTAAACTTTATTTTGCGCAAATAAACATGGGATTTAAAACATAAGCGCTGTTCTGCCAAGGAAAACTTATCTAATCAACGTTGTATCTCAAGTGACTTATTTTTATCAATCAATACACTTTTGACATCGGGAAATTCGCGGAAGTGATAATTTGAGTGCAAAACAATGGTACGGCTAATACTCGTATGGGGAACTCGACAAAAATTTTATATATAACTTGTCCAGTTTGAATACAATTTAGTGTATTTATTAAGGTAAATAAAACGCTACTGAAGAGGTTATTTACCTGAAGACAGACAAATTAGTCGCTTAAAACATACATACAAATAGCCCCGATAAGAGCTCTTTTGTCAGTTTGGAAATAAGAATTAGCGCTGAAAAGAACTGTTGTATCCGTTGCACTGGCAAGCATATTATTATCACCGCGTAGCTACAATTCAAATATTACACTCGATCTGTGTCGTCGTCATGAGCTGGTTCCAGGACTTAGGTGCAGCACTTATTGAACATAATGATTTAATTTATATATTTTATCATCATACAGATTTTATGTAACTCGCATCATACCCCTCGACATACTAGCTCTAGCTGTTATGACAAATCTTTCACCAAGGCTATGGAATATAAATAGGCTGCCTCATTCCGTGAGTGATAATGCTTCTCTGCTCTGGATGTCTTCAAGAGAAGATGGCAATATGTCGTGTATATGTACAAGTTATTATGTGTTAAGTTTTTCAAGTGTAGAATAAAGAATAAATATTTTTAAGTACAGTACATTAATAAAATACTAATAATTTTTAATTGTAGCTAATGTTATCAAAATTAAATTATAAGTCCTTGACTTGACCACGACTATGTGACACCCACCAGGCGCCAAACCCACCCTTGCATTCGATAAAGATAGTCTGTTTTGACTACAATAAAAGAATTAATCAAAGAGTGACCTAAAAATGCCAAATTTTTTAAACACCCAATCAGATCTTACGAAATTATTTATTTAATAATAAGTACAAAAACATTTATTTCCTACTGTTTAGTTCCTAAGATATTTTTGTATACATTCAAGCTGAGTATTTTGTTAGTAAATCTTTAAGGTTGAGAGCCTGGAGATTCTGTAATACAGGTTTTATACCTAGTACAGACTCCAGCTCTCCTTTAGGCCTTATTCGTACAACTCAGTGTTAGTTTGAATTTTGTAAGCCCTTGTAAGAGAAACAATGAAATTATTATTATTGTTATAGAATAATAAAAAAAGAGTACATCCAATTAAAACAAAAATAATTTATACCGAACCTTAAAAAGTAGGTTGAAACCCAATATATGTACCAAAGGCTTCACTTGCGACTTTTGATGTGGAACCCAGTCCGTAATTAACCCAGCACCTGTCTGCATTTACCCTATAGCTCCGGGTAATTACGGACAGCAAGGGTTTTGTTTTTGATTTAAAAATTATACTTGTTTATTGATCTCATAATATAACTGAAGTTAATTTTGTAGGTGAATAACCAAAGTTTTCATTTATTATTATTAATACTAATTTGAGTGCGTTTGACAACGATCTCACCTGATGTTAAGTGAAGATGTTGCCTAAGGTGGACCTATTTACTCTTGCCTTGAAAATCCCAATATTATAAGTATCGGGGAACAAAGACGCAGGTAGGGAATTCCATTCCTTGGCAGTTCGCATTATGAAGGACGAGGCGAAACGAGAGGTACGAAGAGGTGGAATGTCGACCGTCGCCGTCGAAGGAGGCCGCCGAGCGGGTTCGGGAGATGGCCGATGCCGCTCGAAGAAGGCGGCCTCGGGCCAGATAGCCTGGCCTGAGGCGCCGCCACGGGTCACTGGCGGGCGCGACGCAGTTCGTGCCCGTGGAGGCGACCCGGGAGGGACCTCACCCCCGGATGGCCGGGGGGTGACGTCGCGTCGTAGGAGGTTGGAGGGGAGGAGGCGGCAAGATCACTCCTCCCCGAGAAGGGCTCCCCTAACGCACCCAGGGGTGCAAAGGCCGCCGGGGGTCCTCAGATGCGACACTCGATCCTGAGGGCCCCCTACAACGCCAGAGGATGGCCATCCCTGAGGTTTTTAGTGGGTAGGCCTCCCCCTTCTGGGGAGGAGAGCCCCACATAACCACCGGCTCTCCGCAGCCGGGGTATGCAATTCAATGCATTTTCCTCAGAGGAACAACAAAAAAAAAAAAAAGAAGGTGTAACGTTATTAGGCGGCGAAAAGGATACATTAGCGAGCGAAATGGGGTCGGGGATCAGTAAGTTACCGTGATTTGTTTGCCCTCTGAAGAGAGAATCCTTACAGATACCGATCGAGTCCGATTCCAAACCGATCGAGTCGACTCAACCTGAATAACCTTTTTTATTCCGAGGGGAAATGCTCCTTATGCATCAAGGTGCCACGGTGGCGAGGCACAGCCATGTGTGGGGCTCTCCGGCCTTCCCACTAAAACCCCCCGGTGTTCTCGGGGCCCATATCGGGGTGCATGTGGTGGAGTGCGCTTTCGCGATTTTACCGCCACACGACCTGAATATCCTACCGACTAAACTCATATTCATAGGTTTGTGTGTATTTGCACTCGAATAATTAAAATCTTTCTTTATTAACTGTAAATAAGGTCAATCTTGGCTTAACAAGGGAAATAATAACAACTCATCTCAACAGTCTTTTTTTAATAAATTATATTCATAACGAGATTGAAATTTCAAAAGGAACAGGAGGCGTATTTTTGAATCATTAGACGTGAATTTGGAATTCGAATACGAATACAAATCGTGCGCGAAATTATTTTCTTGCTTACAATTTTATAGATTTTTGAATCACTCGCAATCAGTGTTGTCATTAAAAACAAATTCTTAATTAGATTCCGTTTCACGCAGAAAAATTAAAAATCACATCAACAAAAACAAAAAACCGGCGTTGGCACTTCAGCGTTGGATATTCTACTAGTGGAAATAAAAAACGAGTGGGTTGAACCACTGGTTGCACAACGCACGAAATGAAAGTTCAGAAATAGTGAATTCGGTAATTCGTATACGAATCTCACGATTTCGAATGCGAAATGGTTTTCTATTGTTTCAAAATTCGTCTCCTGGTCTTTACGTCTGTCATTTCTTGTATTTGTAGAACCCTTCGCCACTTTTAACTCCTAGCTTCCCTTCAGCTACCATCTTGTCGACAAGTGGTATCGGCTGGAATACAGGGTTGTTCGTCTTTTCGAATAAAACTTGCAGTACAAATTTGTTCGTGTCCAACCCTGTGTAGTCGGCCAGTTCAAATGGACCCATCGGATAGCCCGCACCGAGCTTCATTCCTATATCAATGTCCTCTTTTGTCGCATCCCCTAAAAAAAAATACAGTTACTTTTAAAAAACGAAAAGATTTGTTCCTGTTTTAGAGATGTTCCGGGTATTTGTATCCGTACGAGAAAAAAGATCGGAATCCGTTACTTTTATGAAGTAATTACTTTTTACCTTACTATTTTATGAAAAGAGATAAATTCAAAAGGTCATTTGAATTTCCAGCTGATCTTGTTCTTTTCGTGAAGGCTCTTCCAATTTAAGAACAAATGTAGTTATTTTATGTCCTTGTTTGTATGCATGTACAAGATTTTTGTTAAATATATTTATTGAGAACTTACGAAGAATAATAGAGAAGATAATTTTAAAGACATAAACGACATGTTGAAGTGTTAAATTTGCCAAAACAATACCATTAAATCAGTTAGCGGAATATCAATTTAGCAACCGGTTATAACATCGTTATAACGATATGTTAATAAATCACGCTTTAAAATTTAAGCATGTTATTTACACGATTATATAACCGGTATATAATCGTTATAACGTTATGCTAAAAAAGCACGCTTAAAAATTTAAGCATGTTACTTAAAAATGGCTGGCTATCGCAGTATATGCCATTTCATTTACTCACCTCGTTCGTACAGCCGCATAGCCTCCGCGCTGTAGGGCCCGAGCAAGCGGTTCACCACGAAGCCAGGTGTGTCGCGGCATGTGATGCACGTCTTGCCCACAGCGCGACCCCACTCCATCACCGCTGCGTATGTCTCACCAGACATTTCGTCGCTCTTTATAATCTCCAGCAGACGCATCACAGGGACTGGATTGAAGAAATGCAACCCACCGAACCTGAAATACAATTGACATCTAAATTTTCATTCAAAAAAACACTTTAAATTATTTCTCCCCTCTCAGCCTAGAGTAATAAAATAATATTTTATGGAAAGAACAAAAAATAAGAAACCTTTACACGTAAGAAGATATTTTTTTTAAAACCTGCAAAACATTGTAAAAAAAAGAAAAGGTTTTGAAGTTAAGATCAATAAAACAGCAACCCAAAGATTTTTTTATATTGGCAACTTCGATTTTGATTGTCACAATGATTGGCATGACAGATATCAAAATATTCATATTTATATCAAAAATCCGGCCCCAAAAAACTCATTTTATTCATTCGTTTAAAGAAGATAATCATTATTTTAATTAAACTAAAAGATTTTATTTTCAATTTGTAAATAGAAGGATGTCACTGTCATACTGACAATGACATTACGATGATAAGAGGTAACTCTCATTATTTAATAAAAATGCAAAGAAACTACCCATTACAGCCAGCATCTATAGTTTCATTTCAGGAATAAATCTGCAGTAAGAGCATATATTTATGCTGCTAGTCTTATGGGGACGTTGCCTGACGGCAGCGATTTATTTCAAATATTTTATTTATAGTTTAGCTTTTAATTTTACTAAATAATTATTAGAGATAATATTTAAAATTTAATGTACATTAATTAGACTTTACTATCAGAATTTATTAATAGTTTCGGAAAAATAATACAAATAGCTTGACACCTAAACCTTGAAAATCTATAAATATAAAAAAGCTTTATGAAAGAAACCAAGACTTTAAATATTATTTAGCAAAGGTCCGCAGGTTTTGTATATTTTTTTCTTTTTGGTAACTTTGTCTTAGAGTGGAGATCTATCAGAATAACATCACACAGTAAGTGTAGAAAAATAATAAAAAAAGGGGCCAAAAAAACGTCTCTTTTAGATACAATATTTTTTTAGTGTTATTTCCTTTCTCTCACTCCAACACAATATATGTCTCTCTGAGATAAGGATATACAAGATATAGATAACAGTCTGCAAAGAAAGAAAAGGAACCAAGGCATACAGAAAAAATATATGTAATACATAGCTGCAAATCAGAATATTCATGATGACATTGAGACCACTTGTATTTCTTATTCAATAGAAGTTGTTCATTAGCTTCCTAGCAATGTTTATGACAGCGAAACGCCACCGTTTATTCAATAATGAAACTAGTCAACGAAACAAAAACAAACAAATGTAAATTGACGAAGTCTAAACTAAAAAGCATGACGGCGCATTAAGATTTTTGACTCGTCTATTCTACTGCTTGATAATCGATACCGATAATTTCCGATTGAAACAGAGCATCGTATTGCTATGTTACAAACCAACATTACGGACCGACTCTGACAGGACACCGAACACTGGAGGGACGGCCATCTTGACAAGTTTGCAGTTTAACGTTGGCTGTGATAGAGCGCGCACGCATCCACGTGTTCGGTGGACGTCAATTTTCAATCGAAAATTATCCATTTAATCTTAAGTGATTTTTTAAGTTGATTATAATAATTAGTTATTACATTTTTGTAAGCGTACATTAAAAACATTATTTTTATTAAATATCACCTCCTTGCCCGATCTACCCAAGTTACATAGTGATCGCAGTTGGGGAAAATTATGGAGGGTCACCCGAAAGCGGGTCAAGTTCCTACATCAGAAGTGGGATTCGGAGGGCAGATCATCCCTGAGGAGGTATCGAATGACAGCCCACAAGCATCAAGCAAAAATAATGTGCCAGACACTTCCAACTTACTAAGTGAAATGAAAATGATCTTCAATCGATTCCTGACAGCCGCACAAGCTGGGCCTGCTCAACATCACCCGACGCAACTCATAAAATTCGACCCAGATGATGCGGATACAGATATCGAAGGTTGGTGTAAAATTACCGAACTGGTTGTCACCAGTCGTAAGCTAACAGGCCCAGATCTCCTTTTAGCCTTGATACATTCACTCAAAGGCAGAGCTGCATCCTGTCTCACCAAACTAGATACAACAAACATAGAATGGCAACAAGTGAAACAAATACTGCTCGCAAAATTCGCAAAGCCTATGCTGATTCAGGATTACTTCGACAGCATAATGAAATTTCAAATTGGAGCACATGAAACGGCGTCAGAAGCGGCTTTACGTCTGTGGAGTTACATTGAACGCATACCGAGAATCGACATGCCGGAAGACGTTATGGTCGGTTTTGCTGTATCTGTTCTTTGTCAACGAGACGCCTTGATTCGAAGAGAGTTGAATTCCTACACAATAACGACACGCGCTCAACTATGTCGAATCCTTAGCGGTATTTCTATTAAGAGGCGTAACGATGATAACGACGGATATGAAGTACCTGAAAAGAAAAGCCGCCCATTACCTGATACAAGATTTGCTAGCTCATGCCGTTATTGTGGTAACCGAGGTCACAAGATAGAAGAATGTCGCAAGCGTCGAGAGCATCTTTTGAAATCCAAGCCTGCGGAAATTGAGAAAACTGTCACCTGCTACTCTTGTGGAAAGCTAGGACATATAAGTACTAGCTGTCCCAACAAGAAACCTGGAAACGAACGGCCAGCCAAGAAAGAGGTTCACGTGTGTGATCGCAAGTTGAGAGGTATACTATCTACAGTCACTGGTAAGACCATTCCATTTTTATTCGACAGCGGTTCGGCTTGCTCTTTGATTAAGAACTGCTTAGTCAGCGAAGTCCCCGGTACTGTGCGCAATGAAACTGTATATTTGACGGGTATAGGTGGAGATAATATTGAGTGCACGTCTCAGATTCTAAGTTCGGTTCAAATACAAGACATTTCGTTATCGATTTTGTTTCACGTAGTTACAGACAACGACATATCAGAATCTATCATAGTTGGTAGAGAAATTTTAGACCAGGGTATTCAAGTTGAAATTAACAAAGATAGGCTAAAATTTTCTGTACGTAAAGAAAGTAATAAGTGCGGAGCTCATAAAACTTTTGATTTTAGTAACATTGATACTGATTTAGAAGACTCCGAAAAAGAAGCCTTGCTAAAGGTACTGAGTAAGTATAGCGCTTATTTCATAGACGGGATTCCCACGCGACGAGTAACCACAGGAGAGTTAAAAATCGATCTTATTGATCCACATAAAACCGTACAGCGTCACCCATATAGACTCTCACCTTCGGAAAAGGCAATCGTGCGGGAGAAAGTGCAAGCGTTACAAGATGCCGGTGTTATTCGTGAGAGTTCGTCTCCATTCGCAAGCCCTATTCTTCTAATAAAGAAGAAAGACGGTTCGGATAGGATGTGTGTAGACTATAGAGAGCTGAACTCAAACACCCGACCCGAACACTACCCTCTCCCCAGGATAGATGAACAGATAGATCGCTTAAACGGGGCATTCTACTTCTCATCATTAGATATGGCATCCGGATATCATCAGATAAATGTGTCCAGGGAGTCTGTTGAGCGAACAGCCTTTGTGACACCTGAGGGGCAGTACGAGTACCTAGCCATGCCATTTGGGTTGCGCAATGCTGCGTCTGTTTACCAGCGTTGCATAAATCGAGCTCTTGGATCCCTAAAAGACACTACTGCCCTGGCATACATGGATGACGTGCTCTGCTACTCCTCGGATGTCACTGAGGGTTTAAATCGTCTGGATGTCGTACTCAAAGCTCTTGTTAACGCCGGTTTTTCTTTTAATATTACTAAATGTAAATTTATGAAAATTGAAGTTCACTATTTAGGACATCTTATAAGGGCTGGGGAAGTAAGACCTAACCCAGTCAAAATTCAAGCTCTCGCAAATGCACCTATACCTTCTACCGCTACTCAAGTGAGACAGTTTTTAGGGCTTGCCTCATACTTCCGCCGATTTATTCCCAATTTTGCCACTCTTGCAGGTCCCCTTTACCCTCTTACTAAGTTAAAGGGACCTATTACGTGGACGACAAGGCATGCAGAAGTTCATAGTAAAATTGTGAAAATTCTCACCTCTAAACCAATTCTAACAATTTTCAACCCAGATGTTCCTGTAGAATTACACACTGATGCCAGTTCTGAGGGTTATGGTGCTATCTTGATCCAAAAAGAAAATGGTATGCCGCATGTGGTCGCCTATTTCAGCCGTCGTACGACAGAAGTTGAATCAAGATACCACTCGTACGAATTAGAAACACTAGCAGTAGTTCGAGCAGTCGAAAATTTCCGCCACTACCTCTATGGACAGCACTTCACGGTGTTTACTGATTGTAATTCCCTTAAAGCATCCAAGGCTAAAACAGATCTATCGCCCCGTGTTCATCGCTGGTGGGCTATCTTACAGGCCTATGACTTTGACATTGTTTATAAAGAGGGGCGCAGTATGAGTCATGCCGATTTTCTTTCTAGAAATCCATTACCAGCTACTACGCTTAAAACTAATGATTTCAATTTGACGTCACCCACACATCGTAAGTATGTCAATTTCGTTGAGCTTCACGACAGCTGGCTTCATGTCGAACAGCAGCGAGATCCTGAGATCAAAAATCTTATAAGACAGTGTGAAAGTAATGAATTGCCGGAAACAATTGCACATACTTACGACGTTCGGAACGGTGTTTTATACCGCAAAGTTGAGAGGAATAAATTAAGTAGCTGGCTACCCATAGTCCCACGATCATTAATATGGACACTTATCAGTCATATACATAGTGAAATTAAACACCTAGGTCCTGATAAAACTCTAGATAAAATTTACGAACAGTATTGGTTCCCACAGATGTCGAAAAATGTTCGAAAGTTTATTGACTCGTGCATTGTCTGCAAGGCTTCCAAAGGTCCTTCAGGAGCTCAACAAGTCAGACTGCACCCAATTCCCAAAGTTGATGTGCCATGGCACACTATCCATATGGACGTTACGGGTAAATTAAGCGGCAAGAGTGACAGAAAGGAATACGCGTCTGTCATCATAGACGCTTTCACAAAATATGTCCTTCTAGAGTATACCCAATCTTTAGACGCAGCCTGTGCAGTAAAGGCTTTGAAAAAAGCAGTATCACTGTTTGGTTCGCCAAAACGAATAATATCTGATCAAGGTAGGTGCTACATCAGTTCCGAATTTAAACAATTTTGTTCTGAACATAATATTGAACTACATTTAATCGCGACTGGTTCCCCTAGAGCGAATGGACAAGTGGAAAGGGTTATGCGGACACTTAAGGGTTTGCTAACAATAATTGAAAATGACGCAAATAAAGTTTGGCGGGATGAATTGGATGAGGTTCAACTTGCTTTAAACAGCACCACATCTAGAGTGACAGGCTTTACACCCACGGAGTTAATGTTCGGTATACGAGCACAATCTTTAGGACTCTCGCAAATCTCGCCCAATTCAGACCCGCCTCCTCGTGCCGACCTAGAGACTTTGAGAAATCGTGCATCCAATAATATCATTAAAACAGCAAGATCACAAGTAGAACACTTTAATCAGGGGAAGGCTACAGTGCGGCCTTTTGAGAAGGGTGATTACGTTTTCATAAAAGCTAGCGAACGCAATCAAACAAAACTTGCGAGAAAGTTTAAAGGTCCTTTTGAAATAATAAAAGTTTTAGATAATGATCGGTACGTTTTAAAGAGCATCGACCGGTCTAATCGTGTTTACAAGTATTCGCATGAGAATTTGCGCGCAGTACCCAAAGGCTTTGATGGCTTAGTAGACATTGCTAATACTATGATGAATGAACATGAGGATGCCGAGACGGCGGTCAGTGTAATTGATCGAGGAGACTCGTCAGATAGTGAAACAATCTCAATTTCCAGTGAGCACACGTTAA
This sequence comes from Scirpophaga incertulas, assembly GCA_036419045.1. Taxonomy (NCBI): domain Eukaryota; kingdom Metazoa; phylum Arthropoda; class Insecta; order Lepidoptera; family Crambidae; genus Scirpophaga; species Scirpophaga incertulas. The sequence continues at coordinate 3,725,071 of CM071640.1, read as the reverse complement.
CCGCTGTCTCTGAAAATCCTCATCTTCTGACGATGATCTCCAAATTAGCATCCATCGTGCGGAAGTACATAGATGTGAGTGACTTTCGGTGACAGTTGATTCTCTTGGCAATTCATACCTTTTAGTAGTCCTAGTTGATAGCAGACCTATGGCCAATCTGTATGACGCTGTTTGGTTAGGCTGATACGCCTTATGCCATGCCTTATTCATCATATACGAGATCTCTATGGTAGTCGGAAGGCGGGCCTAGTACGCCCCATCCTGATAAATCTCTACGATAGTCGGAAGGTGGGCCTAGTACGCCCCATCCTGATAAATCTTGACGGTATATGGAAGGTGGGCCCAGTACGCCCCATCCTTATCATACCTAGTAGTTGGAAGGTGGGCCCAGTACGCCCCATCCACGCTACATTTGATTTTCAAAGGGTTGAAAGGGCCCAGTACGCCCGAGCCAAGTTTTCTTTTTACTCGCAATCCTTGACGTGTGTTAAGTGAGGAATGGATGAAGGGGCCTCGTATGCCCGATCCATATAGACGAATATGAACTAAGCTATAATTGATTGAAAGGGCCAAGTATCCCCATTTTGGAGTTGAATGTCAACTAATGTATAAGGAGTAAAATTGTTTCCACTTGCCGTCAGGAGCTATAGCCGAGCGGTTTCTTATGTACACATTTTCTTTGACAGGTTTCGATGAGTGATTACAACTACGCTAGCAAACGCACGAGGTCGTGCGATTGTCAGGGTTGGCCGTGACGGCGCATTAAGATTTTTGACTCGTCTATTCTACTGCTTGATAATCGATACCGATAATTTCCGATTGAAACAGAGCATCGTATTGCTATGTTACAAACCAACATTACGGACCGACTCTGACAGGACACCGAACACTGGAGGGGCGGCCATCTTGACAAGTTTGCAGTTTAACGTTGGCTGTGATAGAGCGCGCACGCATCCACGTGTTCGGTGGACGTCAATTTTCAATCGAAAATTATCCATTTAATCTTAAGTGATTTTTTAAGTTGATTATAATAATTAGTTATTACATTTTTGTAAGCGTACATTAAAAACATTATTTTTATTAAATATCACCTCCTTGCCCGATCTACCCAAGTTACATAGTGATCGCAGTTGGGGAAAATTATGGAGGGTCACCCGAAAGCGGGTCAAGTTCCTACAAGCAAATGTCAAGTCTAAACTAAAAAGCAAATGTCATCAACATTCAACAACGTAGCAATGTAAACGGACAGCTTTAAATATATTTTGAAATAAAACAAATGTTATGTTATGTCGTAGAAAATGTTTCATAGGATTGTATTCTAGATTGTATTTATATAGACATGAAGTATAAATTGGTGTTAGACATTCCAGGGAGTAATTGTGCAACAAAGACTGTAATGATCCAAATCACAAAATAGTTCTATCATGGAGTAACAAGAAACGGTCTCAGTTTGTCTTTTAGTTTTAGTCCCAGTCTTCTTGCTTGTCCTGTCTCATGTTGGTTGCAAAGATGTCAAGTCCGTCATTGGAGTGCAATTAATAATAAGATAAATAACCCTTTGCTAAAAACATACTAGATGACGATTGTATGCTTCTAGTTAATATTAATGTATGTATATTGATAGTACGTAATAGAGGCATCGATGGACGAACGTGTACATGTGGACCGAGGCGAAGCCGAGCCACACTCAATGACCAACAATGAACAAAAAACAGGTTTTTTTTTTCCAAGCCAGATCGATATTTAAATAAAACTCTGATAAGTTGCCTCCTTGGTTTGCCATTTTTCGGAGCAACAAATCGTTCCATTTTTAAAAAACACGATAGATATGAATTTACATGTATATTTATTTGGCCACTAAAACACGACAGATATGGATTTTCATACATTTTTTGCCGACCTCAGCTCACATGTATTGGACCAGTACAGCAATTTCGATTTATCTCGAAGATGATTGGCAAAATAATGCTCAAATTTCCAAGCATGTTTGAGAAAAATATTTTTTTTAATATCTTAAGAAGTCCGTTATAATGCTTAGAGATTGAACAAATGTCCATTATAATGCTTAGAGATTGAACAAATTATAACTCTATTGAAAGAAACCTAAAATCGAGGCTTTAAATGTTGTTTCTTTGTTTTACAAGTAAGCTTAGTATTTACTTGTATACTAAATATGACTGTTTGTAATATTATGAGAATAAATATTGTTACAATTGCTTTGCTAAAAACATATACTAGATGACGATTGTATGATTCTAGTTACCTACATAGCTTATTTACAGTAAACCTGTTTAGCAAAATAATTATTACTATTGTACTTTATAATTAACAGTACCTACAAATTTGTGTGCATATGCTTTACACATATAACCGATTGTAAACTCAATTAATGTAATGAAATAATAATAATTAAAAATTACAAACCTACCTATCTTTCCTCTTGATGCCAGATCCAATTTCATTGATAGAGATTGATGATGTGTTTGATGCAAAAATGGTATGCTCAGGGGACAACTGAAATATTAAAAATTGCAAAGTATTTTATGTTAAAACTAAAAAATTCTTTCACTATATCTTAGCTATTTATAATATAGATTCTAATAAGAGTAAATATATATATATATATACATATACCAGCACCACTTATCATCAGGTGTGCTTATTTGTTAATATATGTATATAAAAAAATATTTCGTATGAAAAGAACAATAATGAGAATCAGAAAAAACAAGACAAACGATTGAAAGCTTTTAAGATGTTATGTTTGAGGAATATGGAAAACAAGAATTTACTGAACAGAAAAAAAATTTGAAGTACTGAATCGTATAGGAGAATCACACGACATGTTAGGCATCATAGAGATCACTGGCAGACTTTAGATAAGCTAAAGCTAAGATTTTCCAAACAAAATAATGGTATTACTAAATCTTTACCTTGTCTAATTTATTAAATAATTCTTGTTTAGGTTCTAATTTCTCAATTATAGCTTCTATAATCAGATCTGCATTAGCTCCTTCCTCAATAGATGTGGACAATTTTATTCGATCAATGGATTCCTTAACAAATGACTCCATTTTAGATGTGTCATCTTTAAACAGCTTCTTTCCAACTCTAGAGAGATTGTTTTGGATCGACTTTTGAGCTTTGTTTAGGATCTCAGGTTGAAGATCCACAATGGTAACATTTTGACCTGCTTGTGCTGCAACCTGAAGGCAAAAAATCACAAAAAAACGTCTTACTAAATCAGTAATATATTAATGAAAGATAATTTGTTACTTAACATTAATATAAACAAAATATAAATATTCACAACTTCATATTAATAAATAAATATTCAAAATAGATTAACAAAATTTGAATAAATTAAAAAATATGTAACAGTGGAGCAATTCAATTATACATAAGATTATTAACAAAACATTAAATTTTCAATTATGTGGAAACAAGTGGTAAATGGAAATTCATCCAGTTCAAAGTTCAATAAATTTATCTTTGCCTGTAATATTAAAAAAATACTTACTTGAGCGATACCGGAGCCCATAAGCCCACCGCCAACAACAGTCACTGTTTTGATAGCATTTAGTGATGATGAACTAGAAAATTTTCTACTCAATCCTGCTAACTTGTTCATAGTTTATTTGCTTGTGTAATTATGTTAGAAACACGGCAGCACGGGCGAAGCCGAACCGGTTAATGTGCGTTAAGTGTAATGTACAACACGAAGTGATAAAACTTCAACTTTAGCGAAGATAGCATCTTTATAACAATATTAAAGAGATAAATAACTCACCCATAGCGCAGCTTGCGTTGTTTAATAATTTTTAATATTATAAATTATATCGCTTGATTATAAATTAGTTAACAGCAAATATAAAATTACAGGTAATAATTAAAAACAAATTAATAGGTAGTACTTGGCAATTGACTTGAATGTAATATCGACCACTTATATGATATACACTATATAGTACTTATTGCTATAATAATAAGGCTCTTATTTGAAAGAGCATACCTAGCGCTTAAAATCTATTTCATTTGATTGAATGGAATAGCGGAATAGTAACTCTGTTGTAGGTTATTTGATAACAGATAAGACAGCTGGAGATGACAGTTTGGTTACGTTTTATTACTATGGTCCAAAGTGCACTATTCCACTATTCAACAATTTTAATTACTAGTTTTGATTTTAATTAAAAAAAAAAATTACGTAGATTTGACAACCTCCGTAGTTGAGTGGTTAGTACACTGGTTTCAAAGTGTCGTCATCTCTCTGAGGTCACAGGTTCGAATCCCGGTGGGGGCAGATATTTGTGTGATGTATGCGAGCATTTTGTACCTTAGTCATGGTTGTTAATATATATTTCTATTATATATGTATGTATGTCTATCCGTTACCCTATACTCCGTTTGTTTAGGTAATTAACTAAAGGTAAACAATAAAAATGGCGGCGTTCAGGGATTTTCAACCTTTTATTACAATGTTTATTTGTATATTGAGGTGTATAAAAACTACATTGCTTGTACGACTAGTACCCGGCTTGGAATCACCCATTATAACAATTAAAATATTACAACAACAAAATACAAACAATAACAAAATAAGAAAACAGTAAAGAAACTAAAAAATGCGACGAAAGTAAAGCGTTAAGCGAACCGTGAAATGACAATGACACGAAACGAATGGCGTCTGGTAACCCGGATAATTGAAATTACAGTTAAACGTGTTGCCGCTCTATCGTGCAGGTTTACTTTTTAATTTAGTAGGGTTATTTTAACTATGAATTTACAAGAAATGTTTTGAACACCAGTCTTTTTAGGTTCTTTACAGTAGTCACACCTTGCAATACTTGTGTGAAACTATTATAATCTAAGTTATTTATTATTTTTAAACTAAATAAATAATATTTACTGTTTAAAATTAAACGAGGTAGTTATATATAGAAAGATATAATAGTAATTATTATGTTTAAATGAACCAATAATTTGTTTTGGTTACATTTTATCTCGGAATAAAAAGTGGACCTATAAAAGAAACCTTTTTATGATTTGTTTACATTTAGTTAATTACCTAAACAAACGGAGTATAGTCCCCATAACACAAGCCTGTCAGAGCTTAATTTGGGCTAGGCTAATTGGTGTAAGTGTAAGAAATATTTATTTATTTCATAAGCTGCCACAAAACTTCAACCAAAAGCTAATTAACTCAGCTTTAGTTTGACCTCCATTTATTTCATTACCTATATTATTAAAATGTATTTATTGTAGCATACGAATAATGATTCATATAATGATTCATTCATATTTATTAAAAGATTTTATTTATCATTACTTACAAAAAGTACTTGTACGAAATATTTTACTGTAGCATCAATTATGGATTGAGAAATGTCTTAAAACTATTTTTTGGAGTGCAAATAGTCTCTTTTTGAATGATTAAGTAAACTCCCAAATTGAAGCACGTGCATAAGTGAATTCTTCTGAAACCGTACTTTGAGCGTGTGAGATCAAGCACCATGCAGATGATGAGCGGTGCATTGGTAATATGTGGCCGTTGGCCTTACTATAAACATTCTTTAGAATACAACCCATAGTATAAGCAGCATACACATAACGAGGCAAAAATCCTCATAGTCAATATCGCTTTTGGATTCGTCATTGATTCACTCAGCTCGTCTTTGGACCGAATTGAAAATTTAAGGTGGTATTGCTATGATTCTGCCTACAGAGAACAGCAGAATTTTTTATGAAGCATGAGTTACGTTTTACTTCATAGCAGTCGTTGTTTCGGAGAGAAGAAAGTTCTAGAGAAGATGGTCAAGTACTCTATAATTGTGGGGGCACACTAAGAAGAGGTTGTTCTAGCATAGGGTCTTGGACTGTAGTAATAAAATGATATGTTGTTTTGTACAGGGATAGTGTATGCGGTTAGAATTAATTATTAACAGGAATAATTAGATAAGAATTATAACTTTTCTTTATTTTTATCATAATAATTATTTTTAATGTGAAAGTCACGTGACTACAAACGCCAATCACAGCGCGTGACGTCATTTATCATTGTCACTTGTCACCTACTACTTGTTTACGTTGTTTGTGATTTCGAAACCTCCTTTATTTCTTGCATATTCTCTGTGATTTAAAGTTTTAGTCGTCTGCTTGAAGTAAAATTTCAGTTTATTTACGATGGCAAAGAAATTCGTAAGAGCTGATAGTTCAAATTTGCCACGTATCGACGTCATGATGGTGGCAGAATTGTTCCCCTAAAAACCCTGATTTTATTTCATCGGAATTCAGAAATGTAAAAACTGTTGTGTAAATGTAAAAAAGTGAATCAAAATTTCTTTAAATTTGATTTTAAGTGACCCATGGTTGGTTGCAATGTAACCTTAAATGTATTGTTTTTGTTTTAGATCGTGTAGGGAAACGTATGGAGATGATGCTATAGGTTATGTGGAACTGTGCCGAGAAAACGATATATTATTATGTGTAGTTAAATGCAAAATGTGCCCACAGCACAAAGTTCGCAATAAACAATATAAAGTAAATCATCGACTTTATTGATTGATTTTTCCAGTCTCGTCTTACCAGTACCATCCATTTTTTTCGCATATTTATATCAAGATGCAAAGGTATAAATGTCAGGTGTCTTATTTGTACTATTTTCGCACAGGGGAACTGAACAATACTGATAATATTTAATTGCACTCATTTTCGATATAGATTACGAAATATAATCGAACGTTTACACACGCTGTATCAATGAGCAAGTAACCTCTGTATGATAAGTGACGTCATAATCGAGACATAATAAAAGAGTGGTGTTTTAGCGCGAAATTCAAATGTGAATAATAATGATCAATTTTTTAACAAAGAATTAAGTAATTTCAGTAGAAAAATATTTTTAGCAGCTTCTTAGATAAGTAAATAATATGTTGAAATGGTTTTCATGAAAGAGTCCAAGACCCTATTGGATGCATATGCTTGCTTTAGAGTTATTACATCGGACTAGATTTACTACAGTATGTAATAAATCTATAGATGCACTGCTCACAAATATAATCACTGAAATTAATATAGAACTGATTTTAGTTACGGCCTCGGCTTTTGCAGTAATGGAAGATTTTTTTTTTAGGAAGGACTTTTTTTAGGTGACGTTAAATTGTTGAAGTAGTACTCAAAATGGAACTATGATAACCAAACTAATTGATGAACTCAGTATTAACTTTAAAAGTTCTAAGTATATTGTTTATGTGTTAAGGTGCATAGTTTCTGTTTGCCGAATATATAACTGGCGCGTTACGCCTTGCCCTACACTTCCAATTAATAATATGTAGAGATAATATAAAAATATAAACGGCTTTTATGTGTAAAATAAATCTATATTTTCCTTTCACATACTACACATATAAAAACAGAAAAACGTCGAAATTCATAGAAATGTCAAAATAAAAAGCAAATACATAGTTCATCTTCAAATAAATAAGAAAAAGTTCCCAACAGTTTCATATTATACTTCTGTATTTCATAAAGCCATTATAATAAATTCAATTACAAAATCAACTGATACATTTTGGACCGCATCACATACTTTTGATGGCGTTTGATTGTGAGATGTAGAAGCGGGGCGGTGGGAGGAGGAAAAATGTGAACTTTGGATAGGAGCTAAGTAATTGAAAACTTTTCATTATACTAGCGGTGTTGCTGTGTGTGTACATATAGAAGAAATATATTTAGTATAAATCAATATGATAAATTTTAGAATAATCGGAAGACAGTTTTCTACATCTATTTCTAAACAAAATGCAATAAAAAATGTGACCGTAATTGGCGGTGGTTTGATGGGATCCGGAATCGCTCAGGTATTTCATTAATTAGAAAATCTGACTAGAAAATAAAAGCAAGCCTGTGTAAACTTGCTTTTATAAAGTTTTCAGATACATGACAACTGATAAATATCGCATTTAATATTAATAGCTTAAAGTTGTAATACCTGTTTTAGGTGGCAGCCCAAGCTGGTCAAAGTGTAACTTTAGTGGATGTAAGCTCGGACGTTCTCGCAAAATCTCAAAAATCCATAGGCGCCAACTTAGGCCGAGTTGCAAAGAAACTATACAAGGATAAACCTGAGGATGGAGAAAAGTTTGTGGCAGAGGCTTTGGGTAGGATTAAGACTGCTACAGACCCTGGCGAAGCCTCCAAATCTGCCGATTTAATTGTCGAAGCTATTGTAGAGAACATGGATGTTAAACATAAGCTCTTTAAGCAACTTGACTCTGTAAGTGAGCTTCACCATCTATGTTATATTTAGAATAATTTTCTGCCTGCAACATATTTAATTTTCCAAGAGGAAAAATATATTCTTCAATAGAGTTAAAATTATCCTATGTTCTTCCTTGGGTCTCTCTATCCATCCACATACCAAATTGCAGTAACAAAATATATTTTGTATGGTTTACATCTTATGTCCTTCAAATCTATTCATCAAAATAAGTTCAGTAGTTTCACATTTTTACTAACTCTGATTGTCATATTTATTTATATCAACAAATGCTTAAAAATAACTAAAAATTATGTATTTTTCATACCAAGTTTCAGCCTCTACTTCAACCCCTTACAGTTCTTTTATCACATAAAAAAGTAGCTTATTTCATTTGTCAGGTTTTAAACTGTCTATGTACTACATTTAATTTAAACCAGTCCTGTAAATTTGGCATAAAAGTGTGACATACAGTTATTTTTGCATTTATAAAAAATAAATTAGTAAGAATAAAAGTTTAAAAATTACCATAATAATTAAAATTTCTATGTTAGATAAAAATTGATAGTCATTCTGACAGCTACTTCTGTGTATATGTGTTATTTGCTTTATCACTGTGAGTAAGCAATTTATGACTTAACACTCTAAATAAAATATTGTATCTCATAAATGTTTTGCTATGTCATGATTACAATTGTTTTTGTTAGAACACTATCTTAGAATTAGATTAATTTTTTTTTATAAAAGTATATGTTTGATATTATATAATACATTATGAAAAATATATTTATAATATATATATATATATCCCAACTAATATTATAAATGCGAAAGTGTGTTTGTTTGTTTGTTTGTTACCTCTTCACGCTTAAACTACTGGACCGATTTCAAAAATTCTTTCACCTTTGGAAAGCTACATTCTCCCCGAGTAACATAGGCTACTTTTTATCCCGGAAAAATCGACAGATCCCACGGGATGCGCAATAAAGGCTTCGCTCAAAAACTACTGCACAGATTTTTATGCGGTTTTCATCAATAGATAGAGTGATTCTTGAGGAGTTTTGCGGCATTTTTTATCTCGGAAAAACGGATAGTCCCACGGGAAGCGCGATAAAATCTTCGCACCATAAACCGACTTCCGCGTATATGTAGCCGTGGGCAAAAGCTATGACCCTTAACCCTCTATACACCCAATCCCGAAATCCACGCGGGCGAAGCCGCGGGCAGAAAGCTAGTTTTATATAATCTCACAACTAGAATAGTCACATTACTAGGACATGCTTTACAGAAACTTTAACCATGACTTACAGAATTTTGTAGCAGTCAAGATATTGGATTCTTCTTCATTTAAGATAGATGGTGGTGCCCCTATAGGTTTTTGCTAAGTATTTGGATTAGAATATGATTACGAGCCAATAGATATAGATTTTTAAAGTCTCATCATGTTGTTGTCTCTTTCCATCTTTCAATAAAAAACCCTTTTACATAGTTGGTCAATAAAAATCCATAAGTTAGAATGAGGTAAAACCATAGAATATATATTCTATGGTTTAGTGGGGCTTAATTAACCTTTATTAATATAAGCCATTAATTCCAATATTTCTCAGAATGAAGTCATTGCCCAGAATTTATTAAAATTCTCTGTTTGTATGATGATGGGATTCAACTCTTGAAATAATGATTACACTTCAATGATTGCAGGCTGCACCGGCCCATACAATCTTGGCGTCCAATACCTCATCATTATCTATTAATGAAATTGGATCTGTTGTTAAGCGGAAAGACAAGTATGTATTATTTTTAAAAAAACTTATAAAAGTTTAACATTTTAAATGTTAGAATATTTGTATTCAATATCTCATTGGAATAACATAATAAGACCTGTTTATTCAAATTGAACTTTTTTTTTAGACAGCTGTATATACCATTAAGTATTTTCTTGATATTACATACCTTCATTGTGTATAAGGCATAAGTCTCCTTAAGATTTTCCATTGTGCTCTGGAGTACTGAGTAGAGAGTACTGTAGTATTCTTGGGTGTAATGCCCCAGTATAAGTCATTATATAATTATCATTATATAAAATAGTTCTTGTAATAATTATAATAAATAAGTATCCTTTTTAGTTTATGTGACCATATTATATTATAGATTTGGAGGTCTCCATTTCTTTAATCCGGTGCCTGTGATGCGCCTTTTAGAAGTTGTGAAGGGTGCAGAAACTTCCGAAGACACATATAAATCGATGATGGAGTGGGGCAAAGCAGTAGGCAAAACCTGTATCACCTGCAAAGATACTCCTGGTTTCGTAGTTAACAGGCTACTAGTGCCTTACATTTGTGAAGCTATGAGACTGTATGAGAGAGGTAAGATTATCCACTGTATAACATATTGTTGCAACTACTTATATGATAGTATGTGAAAGATTTAAGTAAATCTTTTGAAATTTTACTAGTTGAGTATTATCACTATAAAATAATTCACTATAAGGTGGATTTAAACAATATGACAAAAGGGGGAAAATATTATAGGTATTATAATTGCATGATTTTGTTTACCTGCCGAAATGTTGAGGTAAATGATAATGTTTAATTCTCGATTAGATTATAATTAGACGTTTACTGTGTTCAAATTGTGAAATATCAATGTTTGAGTTTTACGAGACATACAGTTTTATAAAGTGAATACTGGATTAACCTGTTAATCAATATACATTTAATACAATAGGGTCTGTATCCCGCTATACTGTATGATATTCTGATCATTGTATATTGTTCGTCAACTGTGGTATTCATAGTGCAAATGTAAATCAAATATATCACTATAAATATTCTACAATAAAGGAATATTTTAGTTTGCATACATTTTTGTATTAGCTACATTCTGAACATCTTTTAGTTAATAAAAAGTAATGACTGCAAGAAACTTATGAAGGTTATACAAAGGACAGCCATTTACAATAAATTATCACTAGACACAACTGTTGACTAACAACTGTTCATATTGTAAATAAAGTGATAACTACAAATTAAATCCAAATAGTGTTAATCAAAGAAAGATAACTTACATTTTTGTATGTACATCTATTATCACAAATAAATATGTATGTGTTAAGTACTACATATATAAGTTCTGGTTGAACTATAAAGATTCCATCCCTGTTGACCATTCTATAATGCTTTATAATGAGGCCCAAAGTCATTTAAAGTGGAGAGTGCAGTGCTCGGTTTCTTTGTTTGATAAAATAATAAATTATGAAATCCGCAGATGAATTGGGATCACCACATAGCTTTTATAATTCCGAACCCTAATTGGAAGTAGGGAGAGCACATTGCTTGCAGAATCAATCACAGTTAAGGCAAATAAATCCTAGAGTGGCATGCTTATGCTAGACAATATATATTTTTTTTTGAGCTTTTCTTTTTGTTTTGACGTCAATAAGTGACTGTAAAGGTCTATGTTGAATAAATATTATTTTGATTTGATTTTGGTGCTGCTAGACCATTCTCGAAGTAGACCAATGATTTGATCTCTTGAGAATGTTGTATGTTATTGGTGCAAAATGATTGGGGAGAGGCAGGAATCAAATTTCCTTCGTCTTGCCATCATGACAAACTGCTAGCTCACTGAGCCCTTTCTTACCTTACTATATTTTCTGAATTTCTTGAAATTAAAATTATTGTCAATAAAACATTTCACAGGTGATGCATCAGCTAGAGACATCGACATTGCCATGAAACTAGGTGCGGGTTACCCGATGGGGCCTCTTGAACTAGCAGACTATGTCGGGCTGGATACAAATAAATTTATTCTGGATGGATGGCATAAGAAATTCCCAGAGCAACCCCTCTTCAAACCGATTCCATTGTTGAACAAGTTAGTAGCGGAAGGAAAATTGGGTGTAAAGACTGGCGAGGGTATCTACAAATATGATAAGAAATGAGTGAAATTAGTAGATATATTTTATTGGTATTTTAAGAGTAATAGTTTGATATTTTTTACAAATTATAATCATATCATGAAATTTAATAAATATAAAATTTTTTACTGCTTTTGTTTTATTTGGTTTTGTAGCATAATATTACATCTTTGTATAAATTGTGTACTTCACAGACCTCCTGTAGAAACTATAAGAGTGGATTAATAATAGGTATGAGTATATTACGCAGGTATTTCAGAGCAGATTAAATTATATTTAAGAAGTGTATAAGTTAGTTATTAAATGGACCCTAAGATCTGAAACCTACCAATTTACTAGTAAACTGACATTAAAGTGAAAGCAAAAATATTAAATGGAAGTACGTTGATTGCTGCATAGTATCCCTCGTTTCGTACGCTGAGTTTTCGATACTTAGGACAATTTCCTGCGTCAATCTATAACCATATCAAATTTTATAAAAATTGTTTCAGCCGTTTTGACACGAAAACTTAACAAACAGGCAGGATTACTTTTATAATTTCAGCCAATAGTTGCCCACTGAACTATAGAGTTGTTAACCGGGCGCCTGTATAACGCATGCTAATGAAGTTGCAACAGGGCTATTCTCATAATGACCCAATTACCTACCTACCTTCCTTCGAAACTTCGCGATCGGCTGAGTCGAGTTCACCGAGCAGGCTCAACAGGGCTGGGTTGAGTTGTTTATTCAGTGAAAATCCTACAAACCCTATACTCATAATAAAAGAATACTACAATTGATTAAAACTACGTGCCGCTAGGGGCGCTGTACAAAGTTTTGAGACAAAAATTTCCAATATTGTTTGCAAACGAATGTAAACTCATGGTAGCTAGCTACACTGGTCTACGAATCGGAATGCTTATATATGCCTTTTTTCGACTTGCACCGGAAATATGTATATCTGATGATATGGTGAAGGAAAACATCGCGAGAAAACCTGCATACATCTGCGAAGAAATTCAACGATGTGTTAGTTAGTTAATTTGGCTGGGCTCCACCGCACTTGACCTCATGATTGGGCCATTGTGCGCATAGGAGAAGGCTCCTGCGTTTGCCTCCTTCCTACTCCATCCATCCCAGTTCCTCCCAGAACGCCAGCAGCCTCCGTGGGCTGCTGCATGCTTCTGGCAGGGATGCCGGGGAATGGAGAAGTTTCTCCCGTTGGTCGGCCACACTTGTACTTTCCATAAGAACATGCTGTGGCGATTCCTCAGCCTCCATGCACCCTCTGCACAAGGGGCTGTCTGTTATACTAATTGTGTACAGGTGTTTGTTTAAAAGGCAATGTCCAGTTATGGTTGACCTTTCGAATCTTCTCTCTTTAGTTTGATAAGGGAACGGGCAAGCTTCTTGGAAGGTACCGGGACTGCTTCCTTCGTTCGCTTGCACCCCTCCTTGGCTATCCATTCTTTTAGGTGTAGTTCCTCTGTTCTCTTGCGCAGCCAGGTTTTTACTTCTGCCTGTGGAATGGGCATTAGGGGTTCTGGTCCATACACTTTCGTGCTAAAGCCCCTTTTTGCCAACTCATCTGCCGCGTCGTTTCCGAGTGAGTCACTGTGTCCTTTTATCCACTGCAGGGTTACCCGGTTTGTGTCTGCAATGGCTTGGAGCGTGTTATGGCACTCCAGTATAAGGACAGAGTTGGTAGTATTGTTTTGGAGGACCTGTAAGGCCGATGCGCTATCCGAGATTATCTTTATGTTTGAGTTTGTAAGACCTCTGGCCGCAATCGCCTGTGCCGCTCGGGTGATGCCAATGCATTCTGCTTGGAAGATAGAATTTCGTTTATCTAAGGTTATGGATAATTTGATGTTTAGGTCATTTGAAAAGACGCCGGCCCCGGTTCCAGAGGTGGTCTTGGAGCCGTCGGTGTATATCTTAACTTCTTGGATGTTAGAGTAGTCTTTCCATTCTGCTGTTAGGTTTCCTGTCAAAGATATGTTGACATGGTATTCTATCCATGGGTGCATCTAGAAGAGGAGTGTCTTTCGTGCTCCAGTCTAGGATCATCGTATGTGTTTTTCCTGTATTATTTTTCCAAAGTCCCTGCAATCTCAGTCTTAGGGCAGCTGATTTCGCCTCCTCTTATATTACTATGTCTAAGGGCCTTAGTTGCAAGAGGTATTCCAGGGAGTCTGATGGTGTGGTCTTCATACATCCAGTAGTGGATATGGTTGCTAAGCGTTGTAG